>WWET01004012.1:53730-69795 GCA_011038615.1 Limnodynastes dumerilii | reverse complement strand
GATGGGGTGTGCAGGGTTAGGCTATGGGGTATGGAGGGTTAGGTAGCGGGAGTATGGAGGGTTAGGGTTAGGCTATGGGGAATGCAGGGTTAGGGTTAGGCTATGGGGAATGCAGGGTTAGGGTTAGGCTGCGGGACATAGAGGTTTAAACTAAGGGGCATGGAATGATAGAGTTAGGGCTGAAGAAGGGGAAGCTTGGAGTTAAGCTGTAGTCAATGGGACAAACTACGCAGAGACCAAGCATTGGCCCTGGGCGTTCATCTTACTTTGGGTTGTGCTTTGCCGGAGTGATGCCATCGTATGGAGCTGAATGTAGACTGCCGGTTATTACAATTGCCGACAATCCCCACTGAGGAAAGAGGCGGTGATGCACCTGCTGCAGTCACAAAGAGTCATCTGTGCTTTCACCTTAACCCTTTCCTAACCCTAACCCTCTGCTTCCTGCAGCCTAACTCTAACCTCCCCCTACTTTAGTCCTAAACCTAATCCTCCATGTCCCGCAGCCTAACCTTAACCTTCCATGCTCCACAGCCTAACCTTAATCCTCCATGTCCCACAGCCTAACCCTAACCCCCATGTCCTGCAGCCTAACCATAACCCTCCATGTCCCACAGCCTAACCCTCCATGTTCTGCAGCCTAACCATAACCTTCCATGCTCCACAGCCTAACCCTAACCCCCATGTCTCACAGCCTAACCCTAAACCTCCATGTCCCACAGCCTTTCCTTAACCATCCCTATCTAAAGCCTGTCGCTACTGGCAACGGGTAAAAATAGAAACCCATTTTCAATAGCAATTTTCTATATCCCGGCATTTTGGCAATTATACAGCCGTGATTCCACTGATGAGTTTCTCATTGTTGCAGTTCGGCAGACCGGCAGCTGCAGAGCCTCCAACAAGACCCGTTCCATTAGGTACAATTTATTTAAATGATTTAACTGATATTTAAAAAAACTATTTGCCTTTTTAACAAAGGTGGTTACCATAGTAACTGACAGTTGGAAACTGAGGAGCAGAGTGTTTTGTACCAAATGGAATGGGTCATGTTGGAGGGTCTGCAGCTGCATCCCCTTAGCAGTATACCTACAGTATATCTTCGCAGTGACTAAGCTCTGGGAAGAGTTTCTGGCACCTCTTTACCTATCATTTTGGACCTAGCTACGTCCCTCATTGATGATGTCACACACCCTATTACATAACATATACACTCCTACACAATACACTAAGATCTTGTATCATGAGAGCATTAGCACCTCATTTTTTGGACAACAGAGGTCTTAGAGGAGATAAGAGGATTATAGAGAATCAATCAATTGCACTGAACCGAGTACTGAGCTTAGTGAGTGTGCTTACTAACACCATAATAGAAAGTAGCTCTATAATAAGAACGTATTTAGACTTAATACCTTGAATACACAGTGTTGGATATCCTTTAATTGCCTCCTAGGTTTAACCCTAAAGTTGTAGAATTTCAGGGACTTGTGCCTCAACTGGGATCAAATGAGTGACCCCACCTCTAAGAAGTGGAAGAGAAATACAAAACCAGCTTTCTGGATCTGTCCCTTTCTGTACCTTCTGAATGCAGCTGGTTGTGGTCTGACATGGAGCTGTAGCACAGATTAAAAGCAGTCATTTGTCATAAATTCAATCTGAGTGGCAAAATATTCCTAATATGTTGGCCTAGAACAGTGATGGCTCACCTGTGACAGCTGTTGTGAAACTACAATTCCCATCATGCTTTGTCAGGTATCCGCTATGCTTTTGCAGTAAAGGCATGCTGGGACTCGTAGTTTCACAACACCTGGAGTGTCACAGGTTAGCCAACACTGGTCAAGAAGGTCCCTGCAGTACACCCACAGCCCTTAATCTGCCCCTTCTATAACTATAAATATACATACGTACACACACACACACACACACACACATATACATATCAGGTATAATATGTAGGAGGACTTCTTATTAAAACATGGTCAGAATGTAGTGCCTTATATATTATTATTACTATTGTTAGCAGGTTTTTATTTTAATGGTGCCAGCATATTACATAGCATTTTACAATTTTAAACAATTATTATAAAACAAGACTAGGTGGTGACAGACAGACTGGGTGGGTGGGTAAAAGGGCCCTGCCTGCAAGCTTACAATAACGGGAAGTGCTCTATATCACACAATGGAGCAGCCAGGTTGTATGATCAGTCACAAAGCAGTGTTACTACCAGGACTGAGGGGATATTACTATGGAGAGAGACAGGGTGTATGGTGACAGTGCTCAGTGCTGTGTATGATCAGTCACACAGCAGTGTTACTACCAGGACTGAGGAGATTTTTAGTACGAGGAGAAAGTGTTTGTTTGTGTCAATCATGTGACAGAAAGGAAAGTAGCTGTAAATACAGTAGACAAATGCTAACCGGTAGGTTGAGGAATTTGGTAAGATTGTCTGAACAAGTGAGTTTTAAGGGAGCGCTTGAAAGCTTGGAAAATATAGGATAGTCCTAATGAGCGAGGAAGGTTATTCCATAGAGTAGGTGCAGCCCAGGAGAAGTCCTGTAACCAGGAATCGGAGCATTGGTTAGTGTAGAGGAGCTGTATGTCCTGTGAAGATCTGAGAGCGTGAGCTGGATATGTCTTGAGAGTGAGGATATGTATGCGGGGGCAGTCTTGGCTTTGTAGGTTAGCAAAAGGATTTTGTATTTGATTCTGTAGTATACAGGCAAGAAGAGCATTTGCAGGAACAATCAGTGTAGCTGCTGCATGTAGTATAGACTGCAGGGGGGCATTTTATAAAGGGGGAGTCCTGTAAGGAGAGCATTGCAATAATCAATGCAGGAGATGATCAGTGAATGAGAGTTTTAGCAGTGTCTTTTCTATCTTTGTTGTTAGTACGAGCTGTACTTATATTGGATCAGTTTGTGTTTTCTTGCGGTTTAGTGGCTCCTATCAAACACAGGAAGATTACGGAGGAATTCACCATGAAAGGTTAAAAATCTCCCCGTAACGGTCTGCAATGCTCCATGCCGTTCCGTTAAATGTTATCACAGCTTGAACTCTTCTCCTACATCTGAATTCTGTAAATGTTGAGGCGGTTGCATCGCATAGAGGCAGCAGGCAGTTATCCTTTAAAGGGCATTCTTTTCCTATGACAAAGAAGTTCTTTAAAAAGTCCTGGACTTAGCAGTAATAATGTTTATTTTACACTGCTTTTCCTAGCGGACGGTGTGATATTAATCACCCCGGTTGTCCCTGGCTAGCCGGATCTTCTGCATTGTTCCCGATGCGCAGCTGAAATCTCCCAGCCTTTCCCTTAGGCCGTTCTTGCACTACAGAGAAAAAAAAAACACTAACTACGGGGAAAAAGCTTTTATTGCGCTGTCTCTGTCTGGACTCCTGTAACCTCTCTCTTCCAGGAACGGAATAGACTTTGATTTATGCTGCCCTAAATCTATATTGAATTTTCTACGCTTCTCTGTTTGGTAATGGTTTACTGAGGGTCATGTTGATGTCTGTAGAGAGTCACATGATACGGGATGCAGTCGGAGCTGCGAGACTGCTCTTTCTGAAATAAAGACAGCCGAAGGCTGCAGGGAAGGGAGGGGTTAGGGGTAAGGGTTGGGGTTACATTCGTATTCACCATTCATCGCAGCGTCTTCTTTCTTGCGTCAGTCGATTGCTTGTCCTCTGCGAGGCCAGTTCCCAACTGGCTGGGAGAAAACGGCCCTTTTGAGTCCATCATAAAGAAGACTAAACACAACCAAACCTCCCAACCGATTTCGGGTGACTCCTGCTGTCCCGTCTGCCTTGCAGATTATACTATAAAGGGTTTTTTCTTCTTTTCTTTTTTTAAACTATGTGTTCCGTCCATCTACCATGAGTACAAGATACACAATGTGTGTGGCCTTTGGCATTTAATCCTTGATGTCTGGAGAATACTTCAGTGTGTACTGACACACAATCATCACTGCAACGATTCCCATTCATATTTATGCATAGCGCCACCTTGTGGGAGACCATATCATTGCAGCAAAGATTTATTTGCACAGTTTGTGAAATAATCCACAGGACACTACAGAGTATTGTGTACGGGGGCATCGTTATTCAGGTCGGGGCTTTAAATCGTTACTACAGATTTGACAAGACGTCGGAATGTCACTAAAAACTTTAATGCGTGCCTGCTTTAGAGCAAAAAAGGAGAAAATTTTAAATGTTCCAACAGGATGAGCTGACTGAGGTTGTTTCGTAGTTTAATTTTAATGTAGGGTTTAATGCAATAAGCAAATGGGATAATATTTTTCCTGCATGCAAAAATGATTTCATTTATTTAAACCTTTCATATTGCAACGCGCTTTGCCCTGGTGTAGATTTGCACCCTTATGTTCAGTTACTAGTAAATCTGGCCATACACTAGCGCGATTATCGCCCCCAGCAGGAGGTGCCCGATAAACAAGATGATTTTCCTCTAGGGAAAGGTCCTGATATCAGCACCAGTCACCTCTCCTGCTGGGACTGATTATCCATGTTGAGGAGGGAGGGTCTGCTGAGCTTGAAGGAAGTCTCTTGCATCTGATTGGCTGCATGGGCCTCCCACATCAGTCTCTGCACTGATTGGCTGCACTGGCCTCCTATCAATCAAGTTTATTATTGCTGTACTTGCAAGACAAATGGGGAAAGCAAGGAGGTGGAGCTGCCACACATTGGCTGGACCTTCTCAGTCAACCAGCGAATTAGAAAGCTGCAGGAGCCACCTGACTTGATTGACAGGAGGCCCATGCAGCCAATCAGTGCAGAGACTGATGTGGGAGGCCCATGCCGCCAATCAGATGCAAGCGACTTCTGTCAGTCTCAGCAGGTTCCAATAATCAGACTTGCCCATACACCACACAATCAGGCAGGAATCCTGAATGGTCAGATTATTGAACCCTAGAGTTTCTAGTTGAATTGCCTGAGGTTTCAGAAATCCATCAGCACCACACACTGCAGCGATGATTGGTCCGATCCACGATTATTGTAAGTTCAGGACGGTAATCGCTGTAATGTATGACCAGCTTAACTCTGTTTGTATATTTTTGGTCTGTGTTAACATTTTCCAAAGACGATCTGTGTCAGCTCATTAAGTCTGCGAAATAAAAAAAAAGCAGAAGAAGTCTTCTAAGAATAGATTGTAAAGTCACTGGTTACAAACATAGACAGAATGATCTGTGAAGGCTTCACGCGTTTCAGGCAAACAACCGTTAGTCATAGCACTTCCTCGGGCAATAAAACTCCTCGCCGCCCACAGCCAAAGCAATGATTCCTCAGCGGTGCGTTGGTACAATTTTGTATGTCATAAATTGGGATCTATTTTTAGTTTAATATTGGCAGAAAATAACGACATGACTGTAGGGAAGGATATGGCATAGGCTGGCAAACTCTGTTCTAGATGTAAATTGCTGACATTTGGATAGAGTGTATATGTAATTTGTTCTACACTTGTCACTTTAAAGTAAACGCATCAACCCAGATCATAGCCTAGTTGCTGTGTTTCCTGCAACCAGACCTACAAGAGCCAGACCTACAATGACAGAACCCAGATGGCGCTTTGGGCAAAAACTAACTTGATTCAAATTTCACCTTTTCTCTAAAGTTGTGGACCAATCGTAGGGCACCTGTGGAACTCCAGGTGTTATGAAACTGCAATTCCCATCATACATTACCAGGGGGGTCCGCTAGTGGGTTGTGGGCCATCGAGTCAAACGGCCCTTATTTGGAAGGGCCGTTTTCTACCAGACAGTTGGGAACTGGCTTGGAAATTGATTGCTTCTGCCTTGCAGTGGATGTAGTTTAGTATGGTAGTTTTAGAGTTGGACTGCAGGGAGAGGATTGAGTCTAGAAGGATAGGCTTGGGGTTAGGCTGCAGGGAAGGGAGGGTTAGGCTGTGGGGAAGGGAGTCTTAGGGTTAGATTGCGTGGAAGGGAATCTTAGGTTCGCGGGGAAGGGAAGGGAGGGTCAGGGTGAGGCTGTGTGGAAGGGAGTCTTAGGGTTGGTTAGGCTGCATGGAAGGGAGGGTTAGGCTACGGGGAGGAGAGGGTTAGGGTTAGGCTACGGGGAAGGGAGGGTTAGAGTTAGGCTACGGGGAAGGGAGGGTTAGGGTTGGTTAGGCTGCAGGGAAGGGAGGGTTAGGCTATGGGGAGGAGAGGGTTAGGCTATGGGGAAGGGAGGGTTAGAGTTAGGCTGCGGGGAAGGGAGGATTAGGGTAATACTTAGCATAAGGGTAGGGATTGGGGAAATAGAGAGCGGCGCTTACCTGTCTGCGGCAGAGCCGGTAGTTTCTCAGGAGCTCTGTGTTCACAAAAGGGTTGTGGACAACGGCCCTTTCTAAAAAGGACTGTCCTCAGCAGCGAACACCACCCCTTTCTGAGTGTTGAGGGATGGAAGAGGTGGAGGGACGTAGTCAATGAACAGTAAGGGGCGTGGCCCAAGCAAGTGACCTTTAGAGCAGGCCTGGCCAATCTGTGGCTCTCCAGCTGTTGTGAAACTACAAGTCCCGGCATGCTTTAACTGCATAGGAATAGCATATACCTGGCAAAGCATGCTGGGAGTTGTAGTTTCAGAACACCTGGAGACCCACCCAGTCTATCTGTTACCACCCAGTCTTGATTATAATGATTGTTTAAATTGGAAAGTGCTCCATAATCTGCTGGTGCTATATAGCCTATATATAACCTGCTAATAAACAAATAATAATAATACTAATACTACACCTCTGTCTCGGTACCAGGAGTAAGTCTTGTTTCATGTGTGCTGAGCAATGAAGGGCGATCCCAATACCTGTCCTTGTTTCAGTGTTTTTTGGGTCGTTTTTCACATGTAAGAAACAGCTAAAAATAAAAATATCCCTTTTATTTACTGTAAGAGCGTCACAAAGGGCAGCAGTATCTCCAGCAATAACACTGCAAATACTTTTCCCACAGCAGACAACGCGTTCCGCTCTTACCGAGACCGTCCTGGTGTGGGGTAAAGTTCAGTATTGACCGGGATCCGGCAGCCAGGCCTCTTTAGAGCTCTCATCCAGCTGACTTTTCTTAGTTCTTGGGAGCAGGCGTATTGTTTCCTTAGTAGTCTCATGGTCTGATTCATCGTTATGGTCGCCCCAGGCTAAAGAACTCAAAGTCCCAAAACTCCGGGCAGGAATGAAATCCCCTTTCACTTCAGATTCGTTTTTCTTCACTTATATGAACACTTTTATTTAGCGTCTATTTAATTATTTCAAACATTCAAGCTTCAATTCCTTTCCCCAAGAGACTTGTGTTGGCGCCCCCTAATTCACACCTAAGAAGCAGAGGGTTCTTAGGTGCATAGTATTCCGTAGCCATGCACACTATGCTAACTATGTGGAACTTGGGCACATAGGGGTAGATCCAGACCTAAGTACTTGTTACGTTAGATCGCGTAGCGTCATGTCCAGGCACTTCCCTCGCTGGTACGCTGCCCTAACCCTGCCTTAAGTTTTCAAAGCGTAAGTACTGACGTACGTAATGGATTGTAACCCTAACCCGGCCCATACCGTATGATTAAAATGCCGCCCTCCTCCTACCAAACATAACTACGGGTGTCGTATGGATGACCCATAGAAACGTAGAAAGTGACGGCAGATGAGAGACACACGGCCCATCCAGTCACGCCCCCTTCGTTCGTGGTTACGCTGATGGTACGTACATTCAGAGTAACGTGGCATAACATCTGCCGCGCACATTCGCAGTAGATACTAATGTGCGATTTTACGTCAGCGGCTAGCATAACATCGCTCGCGTACGTAGGTCTGGATCCAGCCCATAGTTTGCGTATGTGAGGTCTGTCGTTTTTTAGGTAATCGGAGGCGTGCCCGTGCAGCTTCAGTGGGAAGATAAGAGAAGTGGGTGGGGGAGGGCTGTAGAGTAGGCAGGAAGGGAAAATACACAGATAGTTAACTAGATAGGGGACTGGAGGAGTAGATGCGGATACGCACTTAAGTGTGAATCTGGTCCTTGGTCTTTAATCCGGCTCTGCTGTCTCCAGATCTTTCTCCTGCTCCTCCTCCAGGCTTTGGTTGTGGTACTTCCTCTGTTATCCACACCGGAATGATGGGCTGGGGGGTAGTTTAGATTGATTTTCTTGGTCTACCATCTTCCCAACTCACTAATGAGCTTAGCTGTGCCTGTAGGGGGATTAAAAGCTAATACTGTGGTTAGGAGCCCCAGGCTGGGTTAATGGTGATCTTTTGATTCCTGCTAGATGCCGGGACAGTCTAAGGGACACAAAGTCAAGTTTTTTATTTTGCAATATTAAAGTTATTTAGAATTTTTTTATTTTTTTTTTAACAATCATTATACTATACCAAGGGATAACTGGAGAATGATGGTTCAGATCCAGATTTAAGTATACACTGCGCTCGTAAGTTTTCACAGCGGATGCTAAATTATACCCGTGCGATCCTGGTTTACGTACATGCAAGAATGGTTCACTTGGGATGGTCTTATTTCAACAAGGGATTCGTTCTGATTAGGGTTATGCTCTGGAGGGTTAAGGTTAAGAGGGAGGATTAAGGTTAGGCTGTGAACCTGGATGGTTAGTGTTAGGGTTAGGCCGTGGAGAGGGCAAAGTTAAGGTTGGGGGGGTTAGGGTTAGGCTGCGGAGAGAGGAGGGTTAAGCAGTGGCAGACCTACATTTTTAGGGCACTGAAGCTTGAACTGTTATATGGGCCCCTTCGCAACCAACAGCAAAAGGGCACATCACCCCAATTTATTATTTCCTATTTACATCCTCTGCTTGGAGCTGTAGATAGAGTGTCTGCCAGCAAGCACTGATCAGGGGAAGGGATTCTGGATACTCAGAAACCCCCCCCTGCACAGAACATATTCTAAGGTCAATACTGAGCACTTTAAAACATTGGTTTTTGATTCTGTAGCTAAAATAACTTTATTTTAATAATATATACTTCGAAAACTCCACTGATTTAGTTGAAAAATGCACCCCAAAAAAAAAGTAGCTTTTGAGCCCCTCCAGGATTAGGGGCCCTGAACATTAAACTTCATTAGTTTCATAGTAGATCCATCACTGGGTTTAAGGTTAGGGGAGGGTTAGGGCTGGGTTGCAGTAGGGGAGATTTTGGGTTAGGGACAAGAAAACAAATCTTCCACTGTTGCAGTCTTCAAAAACTGGAGTCATGTTTTCTAAGGCCAGACTGACGAAACCTGATGGCAGTCGGCCCTCCAAAGACAGATCACTCAAACCGGAAAACCGCACCCGTTCAGTCCCTTCACACTTGAGGCACTTCCGTAGCCTTGTCCCTACCTTACTTAAGTTTTACGCAGACAGAAGCGCATAATCCAGAATCCTTCGAAGTGCGTTCCAATGCGTAACCGTCATATGTACACACGTGCAGAACATTGGCGTGAAATACTCATTCCTTCAGAACGCATACATTGACCGCTTTTGCGTTATCTGGATCCAGACCAATGGGCCAGATTTACTAAGCTGCGGGTTTGGAAAAGTGGAGATGTTGCCTATGTCAACCAATCAGATTCTAGCTCTCACTAACCCTTTTTTTTTTTTTTCAGGTTAACTTAGATGCCAGCACAAGAGAGCTTACCGAACACAACATTTTGGTCCCTACACGCACAACGTTCGACGAGGCGCAACGGCGGATATATGGCCTAATGGAACGTGACTCCTATCCCCGATTCCTGCGTTCTGACCTCTATCAAAGCATGCTCCACCCACCCAACGGCGCGTGCTGAGGTCACATGATGCCATCTGCGATATGAAGGAGCCAGTCTGACCCACACCTACTTGCCTATGGGGAATCCTTTTCAGAAGCTGAATGGACCGACTTTAAAGGTCATTTTGAAGGACTGAGTGACCCTTGTCAGGGTGAAGTCTGCCATGCCAAAGCTTGTTAGGGGTGGCCATTTTGATCAATTCTTATATCTTGAAGAATGCCCCGTTTTGACCCAGGATGCTTTTATGCTGTAGCCTGAGGGGGCTTAGCTGTTTTGAACTGTAGAGCTTTTGCCTTCAGCCATTTTGAATCCGAGCCTGCAACTTTCGATTCAAGATGGAGTCTGCCGTGTCAGCACTTGTTGTCTGTGATAATGTTGGCTAATCTGAACACTAATAGCTATACACAGAGCCATCTGCTATATCTATTGTGCCAAGTCTGGCTTGGTAGGAGCAAGAATAGGCTGACTTTTTGGTCAGTACAGATAACGTCTCTAAAATGGAGCCTGTGATGCCAAGAGATGTAGGTCTTAACATGTAACAGTGGCCATTTTGAACATTATTAATTGAATCTTTTTTTTTTTATTATTATTATTGATTTTTAGGTACATTTAAATCAGTTCTATAGGTTTTACCCCATTTTGGTGCCTGCATTGTTTTTCTCAGTTTCCTGTGTTTTAAATGAAATAGCTAAAAGAAAACAAAACCCAGAAAAAGACAAAAATGAAAGAAAGACATTCTATTATCCTCAAATTGGCATGTTATTCTAAATTGTATAATATTTAGCATTTGGCCATTTATATTCTGCTTACGCTTAACAGGAGTCGGCCATTTTGAATTGTGGCCTCACCGCATAAGCTTTCTGCTATTCTGAACTCCATTCTCCAATACAGATATGAAAGGGAATGCATTTTGGATCAAAGTGCCCCTCCGGCCCCCAAAGTCTTCAACATTCTTGACCGTACAGACCTTTTGAAGCCTTGCGCCTTTTTTCTTTGCACTGTTAATGCCTTTTGCGCCTTCTCCGCCATCTTGAATGCCTCCATATTGATGCACTGAAGCCATTTTCCCCCCTCTACCACCCCTCCATTATGCATGTTGCTGCCTCAGTTGAAGTGGCCACTTTGAGTATGGTCCACATAGCTGTCACCTCTAAATGTTGTCCATTTTCTGTGTATGTGGAATCTCTCATTGGTTCATACTTGTCTGTTGTCGCCATGTTGGAGATAGTGTCGGCCATCTTGAAGTCTCTTCCCTTTAGCAGGGTTCCAATATTCCACCCGTGACCCCTTTCTTGAAGGCCCTGTGCACATTATTTTCTGTTACAGCCTGCATTGCTCCCTCTTGACTTCCCTTCTTGAGACCTGTGGAGTGTTGTAAATCATTTTTGTGGTTATAAGTACGAAATCAGGAAAAAAATGTGGTTTTTGGTTTATGAAGTCTAAATGTTTTTTATGAGTAAATCTGTAATTAGTCCTAAGCACTGAATAAAGATATGCAGTATTCACTTGCGTCCATCTCTTGGTTTCTCGAACAACCATGTATATATTATATATTTTATTCAAATAGTTAAAACCAATGCTCAGATTTACTAAACTGCAGAAAAGTAAAAGTGGAGATGTTACCCTGAGCAACCAATCAGATTCTAGCTTTCACTTTCCTATTACATACTAGAGAATGTCAGCTAGAATCTGATTGGGTGCTACTTTTTTTTCCGCAGTTCAGTAAATCTAGCCCCAGGAATGCTTATATAGGGTCGTATTCACAGATCCGGTTTTTTGCATGGAGTTCCGTGTGTATTTGTGTGTAAATGCACACGTAGAGATAAGGGGGCTCTATGGTTGCGGAAGTCCACGTAAACACGTCCATATGAGGGGAGTGTCAATGGGAGTTGGCTTGCAACGTACGTGCGTATAATTGCGTACTTAGAACTAACAGATATGTGAATATGACCCTTAATAAGTATATGTACCAGAAGGGCTTATTCTGCATAATCGATTATTATTTTTTTTACATGTTGTGAACATTCAATAATAGATTAAATATAGAGAAATAATTATATTTATTTGCATTTTAAAAATTGAACTGTGCTGAATTATATCAAATTATGAGTATTTTTAGGAACAATCTTGTCCTTTTCTGTCTCTCTTTTTATAGGCTACAAAAATCCAAGGTCAGTCTGTTCTTATAACTTTCACCCGAATACGTAGATTTCTTTTTAACCCTGATCCTCTGTCATATTACCAAGTTCTCCACGTTAATATGAACACCAGGATAATTAGTATGAGCAGAAGGATGATCCGAAGCAAGTCCATAATTATTTGCAGAATGGATGGAGTGTCTTCGTGTTTAGGAGCAGAGGCTGTAAAATAATGAAAAAAGGTTTGAGTTGAATGAAATACTAAATAAAATACTATTTGACACGGAATGCAGAAATCTACCGCTATTTTTATATTTTTCTCCAAAATGTTTATGAGCCAGATCCAGAACTGTGCAAAAGGGTCATTTTCGGATCATAGATAGCTGATAAACGACTGTATTTTGCAAGTGCGCACTTGATGCTATTCCCATACCCTCCAACATGACCCATTCCATTAGGTACAATATACTCTGCTCCTCAGTTTCCAACTGTCAGTTGCTATAGTAACCTCCTTTGTTCAAGAGGCAAATTGTTTTTTTTAAATATCAGGTAAGTCATTTCACCAGGTGAGTGACAGTTGGAAGCTCAGGTGCAGAGTATATTGTACCTAATGGAATGGGTCATGTATGAGGGTCTGTATTCCATTCCAGAAATGGATCTGTAGGTTCCGGAAACCCGTAATGGAATACCTTCTGGCCGTGGGCCGGGACAGGGTTTTTACCGTAATCCCGGGAGAGCCGGCAAATCTTAAGGGCTTAAGGTCGTGTCTTATGCAAACTACAGCCTCAAGTTCTGCTCCCCTGCCTGGCAACACTACTTTTTCTAGTGTTACTAGGGGCAGGGTGGGACTTGATGATTCAATATGCGCTCCGGTGCGATCTGCATAAATCACTTCATTAAGACCCGCATCCTTGCAGGCATCTATGGCTTGCCTCCAGGAGCTATGAAAAGTGTCAAACCCTGATTTTAATCCTATTCTTCGTCCAGCTCCATATGAGGCCCTTTGTTTTCCTGTTTTCCATGGAGATTGGCAATGGACCAATCAAACACAGCAGAAACTTTAACTACCACACCAAAACAGATAACTGACAGCTCTCTCCACCAATCGCATGCCTTCCTGTGGTCCTAAAGCTTGTTCGCCAGTGGGCCTTGAGGCTTACCTGTGACCATCAGAGTTGTTCCATTGCCTTTAAAGGGACCGCCTACAAAGTCTTTCACGCTACAGACGTACGTTCCCGAGTCGCACACGCTAACTCTGCTGATGGTCATGGTGAGGGTGGTGTCGGTGGAAGTGAAAACGATGCGTCTGTCCGCGGAGCTATTGATGGGGTTTTTGTCATCCGGCAAGCGGTAAAATTCGGCAGAGGCTGCAAATTTCTGCGCTCCTTTGTTGAAATTACAGATGATGTCTGTCGGCTCTCCCTCCTGGATGGTAATGGCTTTGGGCGTCTGGTAGACGGTGAGGCGGGAGAACACTAAGGGTAGAGACATTAAAGTTAGGAGAACCTGTTGGAGAATGAACAGTCTCAGACCAAAAATTTTATTGGGGGACACATTTCACAAAGGGGGGTCATTTATCTGATGTGAAAAAATGTTGCCCTGAGCGCCACCTATTGCATCTTTTCTACTATGTGAGGGAAGAAACTGGCATACATGCCATGGTGTATTATATTATTATTATTATTATTATACTGTTTCCATAAAATGACAATTAACAAATATTTTTGTCTCTTATCACAGCAGAAAATATTTGAAGTTCATACAAAGTTGGTCTTTGCTCTTCAAAGTGAAAATTCCTCTGCAGGGAAGGAAGGAAGCCATCAGATACAATCTTTGTTTTTTATTATTTTTTGCTAAATAATCTAAGATTAATGAAGTAAAAATGACCTTTATATGGATCAGCCTTTGTGGGGCATCCGCCTAAGGCAAGGCAGGCACTTGGGGACTACAGTCCCTTGACAGTAACAAGAGGCCTGGGTCGCATAGTGGCTGGTGAATGAGTGCACAGTGTCTCTCTTTGGTTGGATAGCACTAAAAGCCAGCGCATAGTAAGAGAGACAGGACACGTCCACTCAGTGCACGTGACCACAGCTTAGCGACACAAGACATGCCCACTCAGTGTATGTGACCACAGCTTAGCGACACAAGACACGCCCACTCAGTGCATGTGACCACAGCTTAGTGACACAGGACACACCCACTCAGTGTGTGACCACAGCCTAGCGAGAGAAGACATGCCCACTCAGTGCATGTGACCACAGCCTAGCGAGGCAGGACATGCCCACTCAGTGCATATGACCACAGCCTAGCAAGACAGGACATGCCCACTTAGTGCATGTGACAACAGCCTAGCGAGATAGGATATGCCAACTCAGTGCATGTGACAACAGCCTAACCAACCCCATCCCGCAGCCTAACCTTAACCCTCGCCTATCCCAAACCATCCTTATCCCACAGCCCAACCATCCTCGTTCCACAGCCTTTGGATCTATATCCAGGCTTTTTTTCACATCCGCTCTACTGCATCCATTTTGTTGTTGTCTGCAGCATTTTCTATCCCCCTTACTCACCGCTACACTATGAGCAGGAGAGGTTTCAGAACACGTTAAACAACCTTCTAATGAAAAGACAAAGCACGGGGCTTTCACCTAGCCCCCAGAATAAAGGGTGGTGCCACCCGAGCAATTGTAACGCGAGAGCTTTACCATGTCTCATTGTTATTTCATTTTTATTACGGCTGGAAGAGAGCGGCACTAAATCTCCCGGCCTGTAATGGCTGCTTAAAACGCAGGCCGCTCCATATACATTACTTTTAAGCCGACCCTGTCACACAGCTATTTAAACACGAGCTCTGGAAAAACACAAAGAGGAAATGTAGAACGTTCCTGCGGGACTCCGCTGGGACTGGTTTCTAGTGGGACAACATCAGTATTTCAACAAAGTTAAAACAAAAAGAGAGAAAGCGTAATTATGGCCGGCTCCAAAATTCCAAAACTCCATTCATGTAAATAGGAAATTGTAAAGAATGAGGAGAGTAGAGGAACAAAGCTTCTGCGATGAACCTAGTACACGTAGGTCAAGACCTTCAAAGGAAGAGGTGTAATAGAACACGAGGGCATGAATATAAACTGGAGGGCGGTAGATTCAGAGGAAATGTAATTGAAAGGGTGATAGATAAGTGGAATATTCTCCCATCTGAGGTGGTAGAGGGTAACACAGTAGAGCAGTGTAAACATGCTTGGGATAATTATAAGGATATCCTAAATCTCAAACTAAATTAAGGGTAAAATAGGATCTAGGGTCAGTATAATAATAAAAAAAAATATAACTGGGCAGACTGGATGGGCCGTGTGGCTCTTATCTGCCGCCACTTTGTATGTTTCTGTAGTTCTAAAACTAGAGGTCCCATCTGAGGTGGTTGAGGGTAACACAGTAGAGCAGTTTAAACATGCTTGGGATAAATATAAGGATATCCTAAATCTCACACTAAATTAAGGGTAAAATAGGATTTAGGGTCAGTATAATAAAAAAAATAACTGGGCAGACTGGATGGGCCGTGTGGCTCTTATCTGCCGCCACTTTCTATGTTTCTGTAGTTCTAAAACTAGAGGGTAGGAGGTTTAGAGAAAATGGGCCAGATCCTGAGCTACGCACGCTAGCCGATGACGTAAAATTGACAATTTGTATGTACTGCGCACGGCAGATGTTACGCTACGTAACTCTGATCATACGTACCTTCAGCATAAATACGAACGAGAGGGCGTGTCTTCCATACGACACCCGGAATTGCGCTGTGTAGGCGGAGGGAGGTATTTAAATCGTACAGTATGGGCCGGGTTAGCCTGTTACGTACCACAATTACGTACGTCAGTACTTACACTCTGAAAATTTAAGGTAGGCTTTGGCAAGCGTAAAACGAGTAAATTACGTACGAGCGAGGGGAGTGCATAGTGCTTACGATAGCGTAACTACGCTACGCCAACTTGCGTAAATACAACTTCTGGTCTGGATCTACCCCAATGTGCGTTAAAATTATTTTGCAGAAAAATAGTAGATGAGTGGAATAACCTCCCAGTAGAGGCGGTAGAGACTAAGGGCCTGATCCAGACCTACGCCCGCTGTCGCTAGGACGGCAGGCGTAAGCGTAAGATCGGCTGAAAAGCCGATCTGCGCATGCGCCGGGCAGATGTTG
>WWET01004012.1:33607-47167 GCA_011038615.1 Limnodynastes dumerilii | reverse complement strand
ATAATCAGCACAATTTATTTTTATATATATATATATATATATATATATATATATATATATATATAGTGTGTGTGTGAGGTAAAACTTACAAAGATTTGAATCAAAGATGTTTATTATGTAGGTTACAATATGAATCTGGAAATACAATTATTCTGCTCATTTTTCAGCAGAACCCTCTATGTATGGATTACATCTAGTTTTCTTTTTGTGGAGCGATACTATTACAATAAGATAAAAAGGAAGAGAATACAAGTCTTTGTTGTGTTCTTATAACCTGACTCTACATGTATTTTAAGGCTTAAACATGGAAAGTAAGGAAAATTTCTATCTGACTTGCAGACAGGTGAAAACATGTTACATCTGATTCATCTATAAGCTCTATGACATAGAGCAAATTGTTATGGAATGTTGCCCATCAAAAATAGTTTGGCAGCAGTTCAATCTGATTGAATGGTGACTGAGAAATAAAATGTTGCCTGACGCAATACCCACAATCCAACAGGCTCAGGGCCCTTAAAGCATTTGTAGCTACAGTATTTAAGACTGGGGCTGGGTTATTTGAATGCTTGTTAAAAAGTAAAATCAATTGTGTATTGTAAAAAATAAAATGTAAGCCACACACGGCCAACCATCTGGATCATTGTATTGCTGTATGTGTTAAAAAATTACTGATGCATTCATTTATGTTTTTAATTCTGTGCCATGGAATAATTCAATTGTCATTTTTATTTCAGTGTTTCATCATTATAATTATTATTTGATTATTGTTATTTCCTAAAATAAATTATATTTCCTTTAGAAAAAAATGTACTAAATTAATTGAGCAGTGATTGAATTTGACATAATTATAATAAAACCTTGTTTAACAGTTTACACATAATACAGACTTCCGAGCTAGAAAGACAAAAAAAAAGTAAACTCAGACAATAAAATATTATATTAAAAAAGTAAAGAAACTTATTTGGCACAATTACACACATTTTTTAATTGATATTTTACCACTTTTAGGGCTATATATATTTTATAGCCTTTCATTTCCATTTTAAAATACAGTTTATAAACCAAAAATTTGTTGAGTGTGCTCTACTCTTTGTTTAATCTTTAAAATGAATCAAATTATTTTAGTATTTTATTTTATATTGTATTTATTTGATTACAATGATCATTATTATTAATAACAATAATAAAAATAATAAGTATGCTCATATCTTATGCATGTATGTATATGGACATAAATGCAACAAAATTATTTGTATAAAAATATAACTAATGAGTAAAAACTAAGTACTCAATTTTTTATAATTATTACTAATATTTTTAAACTGTACCAGGAATAGTTTTATGAATATTAATTTTCACATTTTAATTTGATCATTTATTTATTTTGTTTTTTATTAAGTTCAAAAATTTGTACACAATAACATTTTGTTAATTTTAAGACGCAGTTATTAATTTGGGATTATATTGTATACATTAGTTGATGTGTTAGAATATTTTTTTTCTGTTGAACTAATTATGTACAGATGGTAATTGTAAGATGTACAGATGTAATTGTAATGGTCTCTTACAGTTTATTCCTTTTTTACTTCCTCATCAACTTTTTGTTACTTTAGTTTTGCTTTATCAAATGAGGGAAAATTTTCTTCTAAGTTTGACTTGAAAATGTATATTATTGCCCCCTGCTACGAAAAAGTTTCCCTAAAGTCAACGAAACTTAAATTTTTAAAGATTACAAGAGCAGAAGCACAAACCTGGAAGGAATAGAGCCCAGAGTATTGTCACAAGGTACTTAGACATCTTGCCAAAACTATGGAAAATAGGACATATGAGAAAAAAAAGGTTTAATAATAATACCATAAAAAATGTAAAGTGTAAGTCTATGAGTATCTGTTCATTTTTCTTTACATATCTTTTTTTTTTACCATTATATTATATTTGGAAAAAGTAATATTCATGCAGACCTTAAAGAATTCATATTGTCTATTTGAAAGTACAAACCTGTATGTGACGCTTAAAATACATAGCACACAGTAATACAGAACAACAATACTGACAATAGTTATTATATTTAATTTAAAAAATCTTGCAATGTATATAACACTTTATATGAACATATTAAGTATAAGGTTTTTTTTTATTTACCTTTAATGTTCTAATGTTGTCTTAAGTCCTCGAGGTCTCTAGGCTGGAATCTAGGTCATTTAAGATTAACAAAGGAACAAGGCATACACTCTTCACACTTGCGGTAGACAGCTTGCAGTATGGGTCAGAGCGCTGCTCTGAGGGTCTCTATTGGCTATTAAGCAATCCCTATACTAGCAATTACTTATTTCTTTATAGCCCTTACCACATCCTTCCTAATGTTGCCTTAACCTATAGTTTTAAGTTATTTTGTGTTAGCTTGATTAAGTTTGCATTTCTATTAAATTATTTTAGTGTGATTAATTAACAATAGTCTAATAATGAAATAGAACACGGAGACGCCTACATCCATGTTAATAGTTCAGAACGCATTCTTACTCAACCAGAAACAAGAGCAACGACGATTGTGACGGGGGACGGCTCTGAGCTGACAAATGGGCGTTGCTTCTCAGTTCATCGGCATTGCCAGGGCAGGGGTGTCAGGACATTTTTAGGTTTGGGTGGGGCAAGAGGTAATTTCGCTTTGGCATAAACCTCCCCCACCGAGCCATTTGCAAGTTTAAATCTGATTTTTACTTTATTGGAGGCTTCTGTAAGATAAAAACATCTCCTGTAAAAAGAACCTCTTGAAAGATGTGGTTTGAAGGTATGATGGTCTCTGTTTCGAAAGACCATTGTACGGCTGTTGAATGGCGGCAGTCTCCATTTTCGTTTTTTCGATTGCGACAGTGATGCGGCTCCCAATGGTGCGGCTTACCCTTCGAAAAGGTAAGCCTTCCCCTAACCCTAACCTTAACCCTCCTCATACCCTATAATTCACACAGTCTAACCCTAACCTTCCCCTTCAGCCCTAACCCTCCATGTCCCACAGCTTAACCCTAACCCTCACTTTTTCAGCCCTAACACTAACCATCTATTTCCCGCAGCCTAACCTTAACCTTCCCCTTAAGCCCTAACCCTAACCCTCCTTTAAGTTCTAACCCTAACCTTGGGGTAGATCCAGACCTACATTCCCTTTCCGTTTCATCACGTAGCATATTTACGCTTTCGTAATTACTATGCGCTCTCTTAGACACTCCCCTTGGTCGTACGTACTTTTGCCATTTTACGCCTTCCAAACCCTACCTTAACTTTTCAAAGTGGAACTACTGACGGCCATAATGGCTGCACGTGCTTATGCGCCTAAACACGCCCATACTATACGATTTAAATGCCTCACCCCGCCTCCGAAGCGTAATTACGGGTGTCGTATGGCTTGCATGCCCCTTCGTCCGTAGTTACACTCTTGATACTAGGTTGTTACGTACGTTCAGAGTTACGCAAGCGCAGTACCTACAAAATAGCGATTTTACGTCTCCGGCTTTCGTAAATATGCTAGCGGGCGTTGTTCTGGATCTGGGTCCTTAACCTTAAGTCCTCCCCTAACTCTCTGTTCCACACAGCCTGACCCTAACCTTCCCCTTCAGCTCTTACACTAACTCTACATTACCTGCAGCCTAACCCTAACCCTCCTTTTTTAAGCCCTAACCCTAATCTCAGATCCACTGCAGCCATCCCAGCTGATTCACTATTGGGAATGAGTAGATATAGGTGCCCATTCCCAATAGCTATTTTCACACTGGCAAGCATTTCACACACAATATATTCAGCTGGCGCCCGAACTGGCAACTTCACCCCCCCCTTTTGAAATCTTTGGTCCGGATCCTCAACTACGGCCGACAGGGGATTTACACGCATGCGCACACCAGATGTTCCTTGTGCGTAAGCACTAATGTAGGTAACGAAGTACGATGGCTCTATCCCCTAAATGAGGGACCTAGTCATAAAAGTTAATATAGGAATCCGGACACATAAGTGTACCGATAGCGGAGAGTGTAGGGGGCGTGCACGCAAAGTGTGTTGAGGTCAGGATGTACCCATTTTTCTCACGCCTTATGGCTCCTCCATGGCACACTGGCTGTCGTCTGTCTCTCTGGTAAATATGATGATGGGCTGGATCCAGACCTTGTTAAGTGCTTGAAATGAGTTACTCCTGGGCTAAACCATGTTGATTGCAGGGGAGTCATATTTCATCTGTTGCAAACAGTATTAGAGTTGAGAGGTGATGTTTCCTATCCCAAGTCTAAATAAGAGTGTGATGGTAACGCTGGTCAGTATCTGTGTGCAGTAAGCAATTCAATGATATATCTCTGCATGCAAAGAATACAATTAACTTGGCTCCCCCTGAAATCAACATGGTTTAGCCCAGGAGTAACTAAGTTCAAGCACTTAACAAGGTCTGGATCCAGCCCGATGACCTTAGGTCACGTCAGCACCACACTCTCTCCCAGCAGCTTCAGCCAACCAGTTAGGAGCAGGACTGTGATACTCTGAAAGACTCTATGACTGAAATGCCGGCATTTCAGTCATATATACTCATCAGTAATCTGCCATTTGGTGATATTTACATTGTACTTAGCTATAGCTGGTCCAAAGATCACTCTTGAGTCTTTATGACTAAAGTGCTGACAATTCCCTGCTCTCCACCGGAAAATGCCCCCTCCACACCCAAATTACCATTCCCCCCCAACCTGTTCCAGGGCCTCTGAGCATTCCCTTTCTCGGTGTCCTGATAAAGACTTCCGCATATGTACAGTAGGCATGGAGTTGTAAATCTGGATTTGGCCATAACTATAATACCAATAGACTAGGTCCAGGCGTTTTCTGTACACACAGAGATCTGTAAGTTCGCACGTGAATTCCCGTCACTTCTCTCTCACACATGGAGTTCTAGACACTTTTGTGCGTCCGTCTGAACCCGTAGAAGTTCCTTTCGATGCCCACTCTCCATCCTCTGCATGCCTATCCCCCTCCCCCGACCCTTGAATTGAACATCACATCTCCTGCCTTGTTGTTCAGGAGTGGGGCAGGTTAGTCTGGGTGTTTTAGGGCGGTGTGATTTTTGGGGTTTGTATTTGTGTGTTAGTGCGCTGTATCTCACCCATTACACTGGTTACAAACTCAGCAAATCGAGAGACCTTGCATTACAAGGACAAGTACTGTAACACAAAGTATTTTACTAAGGAATTCCTGGTGGTGTCTTGCAATAGTTGGGAAAGTCATACTGAAACCTTGAACATTTCTGATGAGAAAATCTGTTTAAAACTTTTCCTAAGTGTCCAGGTGTTGCGTTACTGCCACCTACTGTCTGTAATCACATATTACACACTTGGATAGAGAAACATCGCCCCCTAATGTCTGATATTATGGTTACTGATTATAACATAAGCCATTCTCAGCTGAGGAATGCTGAAATCAATTCTAGTGTCTTTGAACATTTTACCAATGAATAACCTGCCATTTTCCTGTACCTTTTTATTTACATAACCTAAATGCAGGATCTCTGGCTCTCTAACTCTGGGTCAGTAATATATGAGTTTGTGTATATATCACTCTCAGCAAAATGCTGGGTTAAGTTTTTGTTAACGTTTAAAGAGAAAAGGGAAATATGTTGCCCATAGTAACACATCAGAATATTGCTCTCATTTTTTATAATGTACCAGATAAATGAAAGGTTGCTATAGGCAACACCTTCACTGTTATTATCAGGGCACTAGAAGCCCCCTAGTGGCTGAGGAAGATATCCCTTATATGTTGAGTGTAGAGGTAGGTATCTATTTTACCTATTAAATCGGAGCTCCTAATCTGCCAGATCAACCATGAAAAGATATCTTTGGCTTTTTAAGTGTATCCTGTGTCTATGAGGCGATCTTTGGACAGTACACACTGGTAAGATATCTGGCGAAACGGTCTTTTGATTGTGTGGTTGGACAGATTATCTGCTGAAAATCCCCAGTGTGTACCCTGCTTTACCCTAACCTTTCCCTTAAGCCCTAACCCTAATTTATACCTGCTGCAGCCTAATCCTAATTTACCAGCCGCAGATGACGCATCTTCTTGCTATTGGGAACGGTGAGATAGGTTCCTGTTCCCAATAGCAAATTTCAATTTTCAGCTTATTTTCAACTAGTGTGAGTCCCTGTTGCGAACGGCTCTATTTCCATAGGGCCGTTCGCTCCCAGACAGTTCTGAACTGGATGGGATATGAATTGCTTATGCCTCGAAGACGGTGTTCCGAAAGGTAAGCAACCCCACTGCCTAACCCTAAGTCTCCCCCTTGCAGCCTAACCCTAAGTCCCTTCCCCCCGCAGCCTAACCTTAATTTTCAGCTGTCCCTACTTCGGCTGACAGCATTCTCTACTGGGACTCGCATAAATTTCCAACAATGATTCACCCTCCGTTCAGCCGGCAGCTGTATCATGTGCGAAATTCGGCCGCTCGAACCGGCGACCGCATCCCCCTTCACAATCATCACAAGCATTATAGATTATTTTGTAAGCATCCTTTAAGTTGATGCTATGTGGTAATATTGACTTGGCTTTCTAGCTGAATTAAGCCCTTTGATGTAAAAGGTTTGCTATACATTTATAATTTGAGCCAAGGTTAAATCATTCAGGAAGTCAATTTAAATAAGAAACGCAGGTTAGAGTCTCTGAGGTTGGTTTGTCATCGATGAACGGTTTGCAGGCTTCTAGATTTGACTCATCAGCCTTATATCACTGTCTGTGATGGCACTTTCATCCCCATGAAACAACCTGATGTACTTTGCAGTGTGAGGGTTCTGGGGGAAGTGGAGAGACCTTTATAAGGTGGATGTCCCAGAACTAAATCTATACAAAGGCCATTCATAAAATGCAAAATGGAAGATACTTGCCAACATTTTACATAACCCCAAGAAGGCTTAGAGTATAGATGCCAACTCTCCGTGAATATCAATAATATCCCTGACTCCCTGAATAGTGGATGATCTCTCTGACTTCCTGACGAATGGGTGATATCCGTGACCCCCTGAAGAGTGGGTGATCTCGTTGACTCCCTGAAGAGTGGGTGATCTCCCTGACTCCCTGAAGTGTTTAGTAATCTCCCTGATGCTGATTTAGTTCCAGAAGATATTGCAGTATGATGACAGAATATAGAAATTGTATCCTAGTTCCCTGAATTGAGGCCTAGGGAGGCGGCCATTTTCATGGAGACCAAGATGTAATGAAAGACTGGCAGTTATCTAAGACAACATGACTTCAATAACAGAGACAAAAATACACTTTGGTATCTTGTTAATCAGCTGAAGCATCACCTACTTTTATCTGTTGTTTAAAGATGAAGTCGTCAGCAGATCTCCTATTCACAGTCTCCACAATAATACTGAAAGTATTTATTCACTGACAATTTAACAATTAATAACAATAAACACTGAGGCTGCCATTTTTATTGAGGAATAGTTTTTCCTGGCAGTGCTAGACACACCCATTGGGTGGAGTTGTTCACAGGACACACCCTTTCTGTGGTACAGGACACACCCCTTTGGTGGCACAGGGCAGAGTGTCTTGATTGTGCTATCACAAACTCCCTGATTTTCATTTGCAAAAGTTGGCAACCACGGTTTATATACATGTTGCTGTGCTGAAGATGTGCCTCATTGCTAAGTCAAAATGCAAATGGCGGTACTGTCTATTACACTATCCAATCACTGGTCATCTCAAACTGACAATGTTATAGCAAAGGTTACCTGTGGTCAGTCTCCTCTCCGGATTCAGAGGCTGTGGGGCATGGAGGGTTAGGGTTAGGCTGCGGGGCATGGAGGGTTAGGCTGCAGGGTATGGAGGGTTAGGCTGCAGGGCATGGAGGGTTAGGGTTAGGCTGTGGGGCATGGAGGATTAGGCTGCAGGGCATAGAGGGTTAGGGCTAGGCTGTGGGTCATGGAGGATTAGGGTTAGCCTGTGGGGCATGGAGGGTTAGGCGGATGGGCATGGAGGGTTAGGCTGTGGAGCATGGAGGGTTAGGCAGAAGGTTAGGGTTGGCTACGGGAAAGATTAGGGTTAGGGAAGGATTAAGGGTATTGTTAGGTTAAACCACTTATCTTTTGGCGCATAACCCTTCACAACTCAAGGGACCAGATTTGCTGAGCTGCAGGTTTTGGAGATATTGCCTATAGCAACCAATCAGATTCTAGATCTCACTTTCATTTTACATCAAATGTCATCTAAAATCTGATCAGTCACTATGGGCAACATCTCCACTTTTACAAACACGCATCTTAGTAAATATGGCCTCAGGAGTCCCATCTCTGCTGCTTTCTCAAATGGAGACTGCTGGCGATTGCCTAAGTCAGCTGCCGAAAGATGCTCGGAAAAAACATATCATATCGGCAACCCACAATCATATCGGCAAGCCACATCCATGAAGGGACTGGGAGGAGAGAGGAGACAGAACCTGCCATGTTTTCAGGCTTTTCTTTTTTATTGCTTTTTTAGGAACCAGTGTCGGTAACATCCGGGAATTTTGAAGTGATCAGCATATCTAAAATAACCGATACTCACATGTGAGTAAATGTTTTTGTACTTTTTATGACATTTTTTATCTGCAATCGCTTTTTTGTTGCTAAAAACACACATTTAAGATCTTCCTTTATTCTACTAAGAGAACTCTTTTTATTATTGCTACTATATATATTCCTTAACACAGTGATAAAGTGATGCAATGCATTGATTGTAGCCTGTGGCGACAAAGGTTTGTCTTTACGGTCCGGATTCACAGTTATGTAGTTTTGGTCTTACGTACGTTGTTTTAAGAATTGAGCATGTATAGTAGATTATTTACGCTATCTACGTACCATTTCTGTATGTAGATTGCGTAAGCCTGGTCTTTATTACTATAGGTGCAAATGAGGTGCAAATTATCATTTTGTTTGTTTATGAAAAATAAAATTAGTCACAGGTCCGACCGTGAGGCACTTACGCTCGTATATTCAATGCCAATTGCGTAAATAAAGTTACTATGCATGCACAGTTGAAATGTACCTAAAAATACACACGGGACTCACTATGAATACGGATCTCTGATTACGGCCCAATGTCTATCCGGTCATAAGTTCATCCAGTTAGTTTATTGGGGTGCTCTATATACCAAATCCTTTAGATTTGTTAAGCAAAATGGCTGCTGAAGCAAAGGTATGAGCAAAATGTGAGAGAAAACATTTAAATTCATTTTTGTTAAATAAAACATTAAAATAATGTTTTAAATAAAGTTGATTAGAAATATATTAGCAAAAACCTTTTTTAAATCCATTTAATAGTCAGATAATAGGTAGTTAGATTTCAGGCTATACCCGCGCTGCTTCGTTAGTGATGCTTAGGTACGTGTGGTGCTGCTTATACTGCTGGTAAGTGCAGTATTTTAGGGAGTGCCGCTTAGAGGTTGCTTCTAGACCTCTGTGGTAATGAGATTCAAAAGAGGGGGGTTTGGGCTACCCGCGCTCCACAATAAGCATACAAATTCAAACAAATAGTGTCTGGTTAATAGGTATTTTATTCAAAAGTAGTTGTAGTAAAAAACTTCGTAGTCGTGAACAGTAGGCAAAGTTCAGTAGTTTAAAAGTGCATTTGAAGAAAGAGATGGTACTCCAGCACTCAATAGTAGTCAATAATAGGATGCAGGGTTAATGCCTCATAAACGTATATAAAAGTACTTTTGTATGTCACAGTGTCTGTGTGGCATATATTTTGCAAGGTAAGGTCCTTGTTGTGAGGGGCAAAGGCTTGCCAATAAAGACCACCTATTGAGAATAGGGGTGCAAAAATTTTTGGTAAAATAATGTTGCAGCCGTTAGCGCTGTATGTGCTTTTCTTATTTTGAGTCTGGCACTTGATCTTTAGATTCTAAGCGCTGTGGCTGTAGTGGTGATGATAAACACTGTAGCGCTGGAATGAGTGCGTGTATAACAATGTTACAGATGTCCAGTGCCTTTTGATGGGCAGTAGAAGGGTAGGATGTGCTTTAAAGCACAGATGAGGTGAGGTTTACACCTTTAGTGGTGACGTGCAGGTAAGGAGCATAAGAAAACGGCACTCGTGTGGAGGAGGCTGCCGCAATGCAATGGTGTAAATAAACAAAAATCAAATGCTCTTTACCTTCTGGCTCCGACTGAGAGACAGAGGGTCCAGGATCAGCTACAAAGAAGGGTTGCACCGATGGAATAATAGCGTCCGGATGCCTCCCAGCATGGACCTGAGTGGTCCAATGTATTCAGGCTCTCTTACGGCACCTTGCCGCTAGGTCTGTGCTCCAGACTTGGAAGGTATAAGTGCTATATTCAAACGATCACTGGGTAAGAGTGAAATAAAGGTCCTCTTAGGTATAGAGCATCTGTCAGAGTTTAGTGCAGATCACCTTGACGCGTTTCTTCGGTTCGTATAGGGATTTCATCAGAAGGTAATATCCTATGATATTATACGATTATCATCTTATTGGCCCAAATATTTTATAGTGATGACATAAGCAAATTGTGCCAATCCAGATATTGTGAAACTACAAATGCCAGCATGCAACAGCCAAGTTATAGGTGGCATCTGGCAAACATGATGGCACTTGTAGTTGCACAACATCTAGCGCAGACCCTCCAACATGACCCATTCCATAAGGTACAAACATAGTTGCGGACTTTCAATTTCTTCCTTCTGGGAAATCTTGGAGGGAAGAAGATGCTGGTATGGGGGTGGGCATTGATTATGCAATTTTAGGCATCCTGACGTCCCCCTGTCTTGGAAAGCTATAATTAAGTTACTAGGGGTTTGCAAATTGCATCCTCAAGCCATGCCCACCCTTAGTAACACAAGGGCTCCCCCAAAGAAAAGGACTTGAATGTCATAATGTGCATTAAATCAGAGCTTCACTTCCATTGCAGGAAACTGGCCCGAATTTCAAGTCTCCAGGAGAGTTGGCAACTAGGGGTAAAAAATGCTCTGCTCCAGAGTTTTCAACTAGGTTACTATGGTGAGCACCTTATAGAAGAAAAATGTTTGTTTGTTTTTAAACATCAGTTAATTCATTAAATCCAGGTGAGTGACATTTGGAAGATCAGGAGCAGAGTATATGGAAGGAGTCATGTTGGTGGGTCTGCGTGGAGTACTGAATGTTGCTAATGCCCATTATAATGTATTTTCAGTAGCCAATAGGATTCATGGTCACTGAAAGTGTGCCAGCCAGAATGAGGCTTGTGGACAGATTTATTAAGCTGCGGGTTTGGAAAAGTGGAAATCTTGGGCCGTATTCAGACTTCCATGCTGCGATCGGAGCGCAAATATACGCATAGTCGGAGCAAGTTATACCCACCAAAACCCCAGTCACTCCCCTTGCTAATCCGTGTTCTCGGAGACTTCTCCATAGACTGCCATTAACTATCCGCACTCTCTTCCGAGTATATGTGTCTTCCGTGCGTATAGTTGTAATCGCGCCCACTTTCCATCATTTAAATGCCTCCCCCCACCCATTTCTATGCAAATACTTCCGTTCGTATATTTCCGGCAGAGTTAGATGCAGATTTTTCTACGTCCAATTAACAAGTCTGTCCGCTTGGCACCTCCGCACGTATCACCTACGTTAACTGTGTATAAATGGTTACCACGCATGCGTAGTTGAAACGTACCTAAAAATATGCACGGAAGTCGCCGCTAAATCGGATCTCTGAATACGGCCCCTTGCCAATAGCAACCAATCAGATTTTCATTCTCTAGTATGTAAAAAGAAAGTGAGAGCTAGAATCCGATTGCTTGCTATAGGAAACATCTCCTCTTTTCCAAACCCGCAGCTTAATAAATCTGGCCATTGGAATGCAAATTTGACGCTTGGCTTTTACTATTGTTCCATGTTACGGTGTCTGCCATATTGGTACTCTCGGCTTTTATAAAACTCCATGTTTTTCTTCAGTTAAAGCCCCCAGGTATTTAATAGTGAAATTGACATGTATTTTAATGGTTTATTTTTTTTATTTCATTATTAAATCTGTAGATTGCCAAATCATCATGTTGTATTACATATAGTGTTAAAGCTGATTAGACACTGTAATCAGCTTTAACACTATGTTTAATACAATTTATGATGGTGATTTGGCAATTAATAATGAAATGAATAACATAACCCATTAAAAAATATGTTAATTTCACTATTAAATACATGGGGGCTTTAACTTTAGAAAAACATGGAGTTTTACATAAGCAACAGACGTCAGGCCAGGAGTACTAATATGGCGGACACTAACACGGAACAATAATAAAAGCCAAGCATCCAATTTGCATTCCAAGCCTCGTTCTGGACAGCACACGTTCGGCGACAATAAATTTGATTGGTTACTGAAGATCCTGCCTCTCCATCATTGGCTTCCAGTTACCCTAAAGAACCGCCTCCTCCTGCTTCTCGACCAACCCCGGACGGAGTGGCGCGCAGGCTCCGCCTCCCCAATCGGAAAGCCTGGAATGCGGTGACGTACTGTGCAACGGTCTGCGGCCTCCTTCCTCCATCTTGTCATTAATCCCCCTCCCCCATCGAGCTACAAGGCAAACGGGGGGGAAATACAATCCGCCGCCATCCTCTTCCCGGCAGCCTTTCCCCATCCCGAAAAGCAGCTCATCGGAACCCCCTCACCAGGCGCGTCGAGCCCAGGTGGGTATGGGGTCCGGGGTGCCAGTCTGGCTGCCGCTGTCCCCCGTCAAAGCGGCTGCATCTGCTGTAGTCCTATAAGACGTAGTGTCGCCATTTTGTTTTCCCTTCAGTCACCTACATCTTACCACCCCTTTACTACCTCCATATATGCACCCCCTGCTGTGGTGGCCCCCAGGACTGGGGCCCCTGCCCCCTTATTGTTGTTATTATTAGTGTTGTTGTCGTCCTTTTGCCCCTCCCCCATCATCTCCATCACTTACCCCAGTGGTACCCTACTTCCTCCTGCAATTGGGGTATTTATATAGAGTTACAGCCCCCTGGCTGGGATAGGTGATGGGGGGGTCCTCCCTTTTACTAACCAATACCTAATAAAATGCTAATTGCAGCCTAATCTTAATTATAAGCCTGTAAATGATCAGTAATTGGCATTCTCCAATGCTTGTGACAGGTAATCAGCATCCCCCCCTTTGGTGCATACTGGGAATGTAACAAATGTTAAAACATTTCATGTAATAATGTTACCAAATATATGTATTTAGCTGTCTGTTGCCTATTTTGTTTGTGATAAGTGACTATTGGTGTATTGATCATCATTTATTCATCAAGTGTTGATATTTGTATAAAATATCTCTTACATAAATATATTTGCGTTTTTCTGCATATGCATTTTCTATTAGAAATGTACTATTTTTTTTTGTGTTGTAATATGATGATAATATTGATTTTTATGTGATTATGTTGTATTATAAATTCCCTGAAAGACGTGTTGTTGATAAACCTGCTTTTTCTTAAGAATTTAGTTTCAGGTTGCGGTTATTGGCTTATTGTTTGTCTTTAATATTGACGCAGATGCACTGTAATATATATATATATATATGTGTGTGT
>WWET01004011.1:129881-144224 GCA_011038615.1 Limnodynastes dumerilii | reverse complement strand
CCCCCCCCCCCAAAAAAAATAAATAAATACCAGTAGCATATTGTGTTTGCCAAAACAGTTTATGTGATTTAACACATTACAGCAGCATGTGTGTGTTTGTTTGTGTTTTCAGTGGTGGGTGGGTGTTGTGTGTTTTAAAATGAACCATGTTGCTAAATAAATGTATGGTCAATTACAAACTTCAGCCATTCCTGTGTTTTAATGTTTTTTTCTGCAAACACACATATAATATTGCTGCTATGCATTCTTGGGTGATATCCATTATTAAATGTGTGCATATGTTAGCTAGGACACTTTTACAATGATGTAACCTAACTAATATAAAAATGGAATATTAAACTAATTTATATACAGTACTATTTTAGAAACTATGGCTAGATGTCTGAAGAATGATTAATTTTAAATATGTAACATACTGTACTAGTCCTGATTCACAGTTAAGAATAAAATTGTGAGCTTACCTAAATATACGCTCATGAAAAATCTGCAATACCGATTCAGAGAAAATAAAGAACCACTCCCCGTGTCTTTGCTGCATATATTTAGGTACGTGTAGACTTTATTAGCTGTGAATTGGCCGTGCATTTAGTTGCTCTCATTAACATATGTAAACAATAGTAGCATAAAAAATAAAACTTTAAATACAAAAAATCATGAAATACGTCACAAAACACAAATGCATACTGCATGAAGTTGTAAATACAATGATCCACTACATATATAATTTCATAAACATTTTAATGATTTAAAAAAATAAAAATGTAATACAATAAACCCACAAACAACCAATACGTAAATATAATGGTGTTTGGTCACAAAATTTAAAGGAAAAAAAAAAACCTTGTAAAGGTAACCATATTTTGGTTTTATTTTTTTAAGGTTAAAGTCTTGCACAAAATGTAAAATCTGCATAGGATTTTAAAAACAAGCCTTAATTTGTTTCATTTCAAAAAACACATCTATTGATAAAAAAAAATGCAGCAGGTGTGGCCTCAACTAAGTATGTGATGACGCATGGCCTCACACTAAACAATATGGTTCATCAACTTACGAGTGGTCGAGGGCTACCTTAACTTTTTCCGTGTGTATGCTAGTTTACGCAAGACACTCCTACTTGTGAATCAGTCCTAACTGTTGTAACGCCTATACTATACGTTAGTAGCCTGTGTGCAGCTTATTTGCATTAAGATGCTTGCCCCTCTAGCCACACATGCGGGATTCTTTCCATGCCGATGTGTGCTTCAGTCCTAAATCAGACGTCCGTGTTTGTGAATCAGTTGGCCATGATTTCTGTGCATATATTTAGGTTGTGGGCATGCACAGTTTAACTGATCGCAAAAATACGCATGGAGATTCTGCAGTTACTTAAATGTGAAAATGGTCCACAATTATTAGATTATGTAAATATAAGTGTCACAAAAACACGTTAATCTATAAATGTATTTACAAAAAAAAAAAATGCATTTTGGATTACAATAGCGCTATACATATATAGAGATACATATAACAAAATGTAAAAAAAAAATAAAAAATAGCAACACAAACAATACATTTAAATAAAAATAAAAATGGTGCTTTACATGTTGTTATATGAACAACAATAAACATTCAACACATACAAAAAAAAGAAATGTCACCTTTCAAAAATAAAAGTCTTGCACAAAATGGAAAAAACAGCATAGGATTCAATAGAGGAGCGTTTATTTTTGTTCATTATTAGGTTTGTGGTAGTCTAAGATATACCTATTAATGTGGCCGCATGTAAATTCTGAAACGTATTATGACCAAGGACACCATTAGACAATAGGAGAATGTACTTTTATTTGGTACAGTGTCCCCCTAGTCTCCATAGCGTAGTGTAGTTTTATGCAATGACTACTCGGATCACAATCAAAATATGGCCCAATATCAATAATGTAAACCTTCAGGCACTTCTGCAGTAGGCGGTCACTGACACCTCAGAGAGTGCCACTCCACTACCTCTAAACAATATTGGAAACAAAAAGTGGGGGTACCCGATGCCACTATTAAGATAAACTATTAAAAAATTAACCAAGTGCAATAAAATAAATGTGTATAACAATCTAAAACATAAAATATGATCTGATATACAAAGTTGATAATCACCTACATCAGTGCAACACAATATATGTGAATAAATACAGGGTAAAGTATTTTAGTTCATTAATTATATTTTTAAATCTGATTTAATATCAACTCCGCAGCTGGCCCTTTTCAATCTGTATCTCTCGGAATTTCTGGGCTATAATAGATATGTACTACACAATATATGGTAATAACAATATGTATAATGTGCTATGTGTACACAAAGATCTTTTCCTTGAAGTAAAGCACTGAATCAGCCTCAAAAAAATTGTAATTTTTTTTTCATTTATTTTACTATTTCACGTTTTTTTCTCCCTTGGTGTACATATTTTCAAAAACAAAGATTTTGCATAAATAACATGCAGCATATATAGTGACGAAGCAAGCTTTCATTGCATGGTTGCTGTGATGCCTATAAACTGTTTATTTGTCATCTTATATGCTGCCTGACTATTTTTTTTTTTTTTTTTTTATAATTATTGTAATTTTTTTTTTTTTTTTAAGGTGAATTTTAATATTGGTGTTCCGACTTTATTCATGAATAGATTGTGATATTGTGTAAATATTGTGTAAATTTTTTTTAGCAAAGAAGTGTATATATGAGTGAGAGTCCCCGTTGCTAACGGCCTTATTTCGATAGGGCATAGCAGTCGATCACCAGAGCACTGAACATGGTGCTCCGAAAGGAAAGTAAATATACTATCCCCAAACCACTCCCTAACCCTAAGTTGTCCCCCCCCTCCGTAGCTTAACCCTAAGTCTCTGCCAACCCCCCGCAGCCTAAACCTAAGTCCCTGGAGATGGTTACTCACGTCTCCGGTGGTCCAGCGACGGGGCTTCCGAAAATTAATGGGTGAGTATGCCAATCACATACTCACCCATTCATAAAAAATAATTATAAAACACCTGTCATTTGTGAGCAGCTTTTGGCTGTCCCTACTTCGTAATGACAGCCATCGGTGCGGGGACTATATCGACTATATCGGTGCGGGCGATATATCTATAAACAGTTGCAAGAAAAAGTATGTGAACCCTTTGGAATTACCTGGTTTTCTGCATAAAGTGGTCATGAAATATGTTCTGATCTTCATCTAAGTCACAACAATAGACAAACACAGTCTGCTTAAACTAATACCACACAAACAATTATATGTTCTCATGTTTTTATTGAACACACCATGAAAACATTCACAGTGCAGGGTGAACAAAGTATGTGAACCCCCTAGGTTAATGACTTCTCACTCCACCCCCCACCGTTAAAATACGGGTTACCCTATTCCCAAATGCTTAGTGTGCACAGAATTGTATCTAGAGAGCAAGATTGGAAGATACAAAACATGATCATTGATCATTCCATAATAAAGGATATGATCTCCAACATTTACTAAAAATCAAAGATAAAATAAAAAATATACCACGCTCAGAAATCCTATTACATAGGAATAAAGATACAGACACAAAGATGGACAAAATTCCTTTTGTGCAAACGTACAACACAAAAAGCTCAATTATTGCAAGACAAACAAATGCCAAACTTATGCTGAGTTATAAAACAAAAATAGTAAAGATCTACTCATCAAATGAGATGTTACGGTGAGAACCGCAAGCAACCTGCAGAAAGGATGCTTTAAATGTGTGAACTGTGTAACCTGCCGATACATGGAAAATGGATCATTCCCCACACCGGGAAGAGGATCCCGATCCGACACCATTTGACTTGTCTCTCAACATTTGTGATATATTTGATACAGTGCCCTTGCGGCCTATACTATATAGGAAAGACGACAAGAGAATTTCGGGAACGAATGGCTGTTCATTGGTTGGCTGTACAAGCCGCATCACCTTCATACACGAGTACGACTAAGAGTGGGACAGGTAGGGCTAATTTCCCTTAGTCCTAAGCAGAGTTGCCTGTTCCAGCTGAAACAAAATACATTCACATTCTCTTGATTCTCCTATCCCTGTATCCCATCTCTATCCCAGCACCGTCTCTGCATTGCCTCTAATCTCCCCCATCCCCATCTCTTTAGCTCTCTAATTGTCACTGACTGACATTTCTGATTTGCCTATGAGCAGCATAGTAGAGCTGCTCACAGGTGGATCATAGACGTCAATCAGTGACAATCCAGCTATTGCACGCCACAAAATTGAATTTAAAAAAAATCACCAACATTGCAGCCCTGTGACGGGCATTCCCCCTCCCCTGGGGGCTCTGTACATAACTATCTATCCACAAAATACATTCACATTCTCTTGATTCTCATATCCCTGTATCCCTTCTCTATCCCATCCCCCTCTCTCTGCATTGCCTCTAATCTCCACCATCCCCATCTCTCTAGCACTCTAATTGGTACTGATTGACATTTCTCATCTACCTATGAACAGCATAGTATAGCTGCTCATAGGTGGATCATAGACATCAATCAGTGACAATCCTGCTATTGCACACCACAACCCCTGCAGTATAGTGACGGCTGCCGCTACTGTTTCCATAAAGGCAGCCAGCGTTTCCAAATGAATAAAATGTAAAAAAAGGATAAATTTAATTTTTTAAAACAAATCAGCAACAGTGCACACACACACACACACACTGCAACCCAGATATACACATACACACACATGCACAGTACACTCCATACACACACAGTGCAACCCAGATACATACACACACGCACTTGTACCTGTTAGATCCTGCAGTTAGCAGCCCCACAGAGTCAGGAAAGGAGGGATCCTCTTACAGTTACCAGGAGGCTGCCTCTGCCCCACTCATCAACAAGCAGCCTTGCAATTGGCTGCCTGTTGCTATGTAGCAATGGTTGGGACCGCCCCCTGGCAACTGTAAGACAATGTCTTCTTTCCGCTCTCCTGGCTGCAGCCTTCAGGTGCTGAATGTTTTTTAGCTGCTGTGTCTCCCTCATTAGCCCAATTTTGATCCTCTACTGCAGAGGCCTCTCAGGGGAAGTATGTTACTGAGAGAGGCCTCCGCAGTACAGGACCTGCACTGAGCCAATGTACAGGACGCAGCAGCTGCTGATCTGCTGAGATAAAAAAAAAAAAAATGACGTGCTGATGAAGCTGCCTCCGTGCCCCCGCTAAGGCCTATTGCCCGCCCCTGTTGAAGACATTCGCTGGCTGGACACTGTAATGTTGTTTAGTGTGACAAGGCTGCAGACTTCAACTGATCTTTAATAACACAGGGCTTGATTCAGAATTAAGAAAGTGCTTAAAATAAGAGAGGAAAGTCACTCCTGGGATAAACCATGCAGATTTAAGGGGGAGTCAAGGTAATTGTATTCTTTGCATGCAGGGATATATCTTTGAATTTCTTACTGCACACAGATACTGACCAGCTTTACAATTACACACTGTTGTTTAGACTTTGGCTGGGAAACATCACCTCTCAACTCTAATACTGTTTACAACAGATGAAATATGACTCCCCTGCAATCAACATGGTTTAGCCCAGGAGTGACTTTCCTCTCTTATTTTAAGCACTTTCTTAATTCTGAATCAGGTTCTCAGTGAGTAAAAATCAGCTTTAGCCTCCACTGTTATACTAAACGTTACAGCATTCCAGCCAGAGGACCGTTGCGGCTGCCTGCCGCGTACCACCTGACAGAGGTACGCCTACCACCTGACAGAGGTACACGTACCATGGGTTGAGAACCCCTGTTGTAGACCATATGTTGACTATAGATGGAATGGGTAGAGGGCCAAGTCCTGCATCAGGTCTTGAACCATATTTAATCCCTGCCTTTGTCATCCAGATAGAAATAAGATGATGATCAATTTAGACAATACTTCTATAGTGTGGGGGATGGAAGAGAGAAATCTTTTTTGTGACAAAAGAGTTCAATATTTGAAGATGTAAGCAAGGTATTGTCCTTTGGGCTAATGTCCCATGGGATCCATTGAAGGTCTCCTAATGGAAAGAGGTTCAATGCTCCTTTTTCCATTTGCACCCAGATCTTATGTAGTCCTGCCCAATCTTTCATTTGCACTAGTAAATCTGCTTCCTGATATTTAACCAAGTCAGGAAATGCTAGGCCTCCATGTTTAGCTTAGAGAGCTGCTTGAGACATTAAATTATGTTGCAGCTTGGCCGTAGCTCAGCCAGATGTTTAGTATAAATATCCAAATGGGAGTTTATGTTATGCCCTTCTATGATCGATATTTGTGATTCGAGATCCTTCCTTAACTTTGGTAGATTGGCATTTACGTTGTGAGAGCACACCAAAATGTAAATATAAAAGTATCTAATGGAGAGTTAGTTTGTAGGTAGAGAAAAAAAAAGTCTACTATGGCCTTCTCACTCTCAGGGTTAGTAAGGTTATTAGACAGTTGCCATAGTCTAGGTGGGGCTATAATCTCCGTGCAGCTCTATGTATTTGAGCTCATGCATGCCACGTCTGCTCCCTGCTTTCAATAGTAAACTTATAATGTTGCTATAACCCTTTATTTATTTTTTTACAGTTGAACATTTTAGCAAGGTGAACAACCCTGATTGTCTTACTAAAATAATGACTGTTTAAAGATGATAATTTTACTGTTCCCTTGGGGCAAATAATACTCACTACATTTATAACATTAGATAGCCTTTGAACAGTGACACCGTTAGTATGTTAATAATACATGTGTCTTAAAATAGATATGAGTCACTCACCAGGGTACAGCATAGTCCATGCACTAAAATATTAAATGTTTCATTGATGGGTAATAGAGAAATTGAACAAAAACAATATTAATACCAGCCAGTCTCTTAGTTATAACATTTAAATGATGTAAAATTAAAAATGTAATTATGTTTAAAGTTTGCATTAAATTTTAATTTAGTACTATCTTTAGTTAATTGTGTAAAAACTATGTCTAAAAATTTCTTTTTCAATGTTTTTCATTAATATTATTTTAGAATAAGTATCTGAAACCTTTTAATCTTGCACTCAAATGACGACTTAAAAAGGTATCCCTTTCCTCCGCCAAATTTCCCAGGTGAGGCATTCTATGAGGGCATAAGAATACTACTATATACATAGCCTGTGTAATCAGTGTTAAACATTTTTGGATGAAGTTAATGTAATAACATTAGATATATAAATATTTATTTATTAACAGATTTTTATATAGCGCTATCAGATTACGTAGCACTTTACAGAGAATATTTAACATTCACATCAGTCCCTTCTCCATTTGAGCTACATTCTAAATTCCTTAACACAGACATAACACATACACAGAGACTAGGGATAATTAATTCAGCAGCCAATTTACCTACCAGCATGTTTTTGGAGTGTGGAAGGAAACTGGAGCACCTGGAGGTAACCCACAGAGACACAGGGAAAACATACATACTCCACACAGATAAGGGCTAGTACAGGATTAATTCTCATGACTTCTGGTTTAATTTTAGTATAGTATGAGTAGATTGATTTATGAGTACCATTCCAAAAAGCTATAGACACTCCAAAGATGTGGCCAGCAGGGAAGAGGAAATCTTTTGGTGGGGAAAACTGGAAACTTGTTAAGGGACCATAGACAATCTAGAGTTTGATATAGAAATAAGATTAAAACTGGTGGAAATTTACACTTTGAAAAAAAACCATGCTGAAATGAGGGGTAGCCAATTTCATGTTGCCAACAGTTGAGAAGAGATTTAAATAACAATTTAAAAGTAAAGCTGGTCGGTATACAGGTGAAACTTGAAAAATTTGAATATCGTGAAAAAGTTCATGTATTTCAGCTTAAAAGGTGAAACTAATATATTATATAGACTCATTACATGCGAAGTGAGATATTTCAAGCCTTTATTTGTATTACTTTTGATGATTATTGGCTTACAGCTTATGAAAACCCCAAAATCAAAATCTTACAAAAATAGAATAGTATGACAAGGTTCAATATTGTAGGCTCAAAGGGCTGGATCCAGACCTTGTTAAGTGCATGAACTTAGTTACACCTGGGCTAAACCATGTTGATTTCAGGGGAGTCATATTTCATCTGCTGCAAACAGTATTAGTGTTGAGAGGTGATGTTTCCTATTCCAAGTCTAAATAAGTGTGATAGTAAAGCTGGTCAGTATCTGTGTACAATAAGCAATTTAAAGATATATCCCTGCATGCAAAGTATACAATTAACTTTGCTCCCCCTGAAATCAACATGGTTTAGCCCTTGAGTAACTAAGTTTATGCACTTAAAAAGGTCTGGATCCAGCCCAAAGTGTCCCATTCTAATCAGCAAATTATTCAAAAACACATGTAAAGGGTTCCTGAGCCTTTAAATGGTCTCTCAGTCTGGTTCAGTAGAATTCACAATCATGAAGACTGCTGACCCGACAGTTGTGCAGAAAACCATAATTGACACCCTCCACAAGGAGGGAAAGTCTCAAAAGGAAATTGCAAAAGAAGTTGGATGTTCTCAAAGTGCTGTATCAAAATACATTAATAGAAAGTTACATGGAAGGGCAAAGTATGGAAAAAAAATGTACAAAAGCAGCAGGGATGACTGCAGCCTGGAGAGAATTGTCAGAAAAAGACCATTCAAAAGTGTGGGGGAGCTGTACAAGGAGTGGACTGATGCTGGAGTTCGCGCATCAAGAGCCACAACAACCAGACGGATCCTGGACATGGGCTTCAGATGTCGTATTCCTCTTGTCAAGCGGGCTAAAGAAAGAAAGAACTGGTCTGTTGCTCGGTGGTCCAAAGTCCTCTTTTCTGATGAGCAAATTTTGCATCTCATTTGGAAACCAAGGTCCCAGAGTCTGGTGGAAGAATGGAGAGGCACACAATCCCAGATGCTTGAAGTCCAGTGTTAAGTTTCCATAACACTTCAGCAGTGCCACACACTGATAGCATACATGCCACACTGCATTAAGGGAGTAATTAGTGCAAAAGGGGCCTAAACCAAGTACTAAGTACATATGCATGATTATACTTTTCAGAGGGCTGACATTTCTGTATTTAAAAACCTTTTTTTTTTTTTTGGATTTCATGTAATATTCTAATTGTGTGAGATTTTGATTTTGGGATTTTCATAAGCTCTAAGCCATAATCAGCAAAATTAATACAAATAAAGGCTTGAAATATCTCACTTTGCATGTAATGAGTCTATATATTAGTTTCACCTTTTAAGTTGAATTACTGAAATACATGAATTTTTGCACAATATTTTAATTTTTCCCTAAAATTGAACCATTTTCCCTGATATTCATCTTGATTTTGCCCTGGTGTAACTTTCTAACCGTTTTCTAATTTATAAACTGGTCCAATGGTATCTGATTCATAATTCACCAGCAGGTCAAAGCTTCCTCGCACCTTTCCCCCAACCAGCAACTAATGCATGCACAGTTTGGCAGCCGTTTTGCACTGTTTATAAACTATATCACCTGCCAGCTTCACTTACAGAGCCGCAGCCATCTGGTACACTATATTAATTGCGTGCCATGGATCTGCAGATGCTGCCAGGGAGTAGCAATGGCTAACCTCCACTGCTACTACTCCCCAGCAGCATCTAGAGTCGTGGCACCCAACTAATTTAGTGAAGCAGGCTGCCGTGGCTCTGTAAGTGAAGCTGACAGGCGGACCCCCAGCGCGTAGGTCCTGATTAAAACCCCCTAGTACTGTTCATCAGAGCAAAGTTTCCATTTTTGCAGATGGCACTAAACTATGTAAGTTGATAAAGTCAGAGGAAGACGCAGTTTCTTGACAGGGGGCCTTTTATAACCTGGAGGATTCAGTGGCTAAAGGAAGATAAGGTTGAAAATAGAGCAGTTAAAAGTTATAGTGCCCAAAGCAGAGCCAGCCCTAGCATGTCGCCTATAGTGGCATCTGGTTGTAGGGGTGACACAATGTCTGGACTGTCCATTTATAAAAATTGGACATACAGAATTCTAGTGCAGCAGCAATCAACAGCGGTGATGGCTGAGACCATCTTCTCCCTCCTGCAGCATCTGATAAGATCGTTCTGATTCATAATGAACCAATGAGACACTGCAGGGGAGAGAGACTAAGATGCTGAGCTTCCTCCATGCAGTGCTGATTAGCTCTGAGAGCCGTCTGTCAAGATATGGAGCCAGATTATGCGACATCAGATGCCCAGTCGAGAGAGAGAGAGAGAGAGAGAGAGAGAGAGAGAGAGAGAATCTTTTTTAGGGCAGGCCCTGGCCCAAAGTCAAGCAGCAGCTGTTACAGCCAATAAAGTATTAGCATGCATAAAAAGGGGCATAGATGCAAGGGAAGACAGTGTAATTTTGCCACTATATAAATCTTTGGTAGGGTTTCATCTTAAAAACACAGTACATTTATGGGCCCCACTCCATAAAAAAAATAATACATAAAAAAAAAAATATATATTTTGCAAATAGAAAGGGTCCAGAGAAAGGCAACAAAATTGATATAGAGGGTATGGAGTTAGTTATAAGAAAAGGCTAGCCAGTTTAGGCATGTTTACTTAAGAAAAGAGGTATCTAAGAGGAGATATGATTACTACAAATACATTAATGGTGAATACAGAGAACTTTCATGGGAACTTTTCACCCCAAGCACTATATACAGGACATGCGGACACCCACTAAAGTTAGAGCAAATAAAGGGCTTGTTTACAGCTAGGTCAGTCAAGATATGGAGCCAGATTTACTAAATTGCGGGAAAGGTAAAGTAGAGATGTTGCCTATAGCAACCAATCAGATTCCAGCTGACTTCTTTATATGGAATAGGAAACAGAGCTAGAATCTGATTGGTTGCTATAGGCAACATTTCCACTTTTTCTTTCCTTGCTTAGTTAATCTGGACCATGGAATTCACTGCCAGAGAATGTTGTTATGACAGATTTAACTACAAAGTTAAAGAAAGGGTTAGACAATTTTTTTTAGCTTAAAAGAGTATCCAGGGTTCAACCATGTATAACTGGATATAAAGCAAAAAAATAAAAAATAAAACCAAAAATCATCCAGAGCTCTGGTAGGTGACTATACTAAAATTATCAGTGATTAATAAGTTAAATATGTTGTTAAATATTAATTCTCTCTCACTTTGAGAAAGAGCCTCGTTAAGGCTTGAAACACCTCAGAGGTGAGCATTCACAGCCGACACTCAGATCATACTGTGACCGGGCTCCTAACCAGGATTATTCCAGTGATCTGTCCTGAGGGAGCGGAAGCCCGGGCCGACTTCTGAAAGGAGACCGAGCTCCATCTTATCCATCTTGTTCTAGAACGCAGGAATAAGGGTTGTTTGTGCTGTTGGATATTGTTTTTATTTTATGTTTTTAACAAATTGGATCTATAATGGTTTTTCAATTATATTGTAATAAATTATTTTGTTGAGACATACTGCACCAATTTGTTTTTTTCTCTTCCTATGTTTCCCTGCTTATAAGAGAACTTTGAAGAAAGAATTAAGAAACCCATTTGTTACATTTCATCACGACACTTTATAGACTGCCTGCAAACCCATAGGTGTTTTTTCACTATTTATATATTTATTATATTTATGTTAAATATACATTTTTCACAGAATTAATATTTAACAGTACTTATTAATCACTGTTTGTATAGCTACCTACCAGAGCACTGTGGTTTGGTTTTAATTTTTTGCTTTATAACGGTTTAGTGGGCAGGTAGATTCCCACACCTTAAATCATCCTGCAGATCTGCCGGCAAAGGATAAACCTAAAAGTATTGGTTATAATGTATAACTGGTTATATTAAAACACTCCATATTATTTTTATTTTTTTCAGTGTGCACTTGTGAAAGATGAACTTAAGAAAACTTTGAAGATATGGGAGTCAATTTCTGGGAGACTATTTAAACTTTTTGGACTTTATATGGACTTGTTTTTATTTGTTCTAGTCAAATAAAAATTATTAATTGATCTAGGCAGCACTGTAGCAGTCACACTTATTAATATATAATGTATGCAACGAATCTCTGACATTTATTTTAAAGATGGAATGTAACGGTTATTTGCTGGTTAATTGCAAGAGTGCTAGAGTGATTTTGTTATCCATCTATATATTCATACATACTTTTTTTTTTTTTTTCGGCGCACATTGCAGATCACTGATAATGAAGCAAAATCATCTGAAACAGAATCTGATCACTTCCATTTGAATTTTGGAGCTCCTAATTCAAATGGAATCAACGATGCCCAATGTCTGCTTCTACTAAAAAATTCATCAGGGAAATGTTTTCAGTGTGGACAGTACAAAGATCAGCTGCAAAATCATGAGTAATCTAAATAAAGATGTTAATCTTTACAAAAAAAAAATCATAGTGTTTACTTAGCTTTAATACCTTAATAAACTGCTGAACACTGTTAAGCCAAACTTTTCTGTATTTCATGCAAGTACATGCAGTTACAGTTATTGTACTGTACATAAACTTCATTCCAATCCACTAATGGGGAACATTTAACGAAGTTTCTAAAAAGTAAATATGTTGCAATCAGTTATTACATATTCCAAACTCCAAAAAGCAATGCAGGGCTGTTAGTTGAGAAATGTAAATCAATGCCTAAACAATGTTTTAACAATGTTAAAAAAAACAAGCAAAAAAAAAAACAAAAAACAAAGCCTCCCCTTGAACATTATCTTTCTAATAAAAAAAAAATAAAAAAAAAAATAAAAAACCAGCTTGTGTAAAGATGCCCTTTTGCATGGAGTTCCAGCTTCCCAAAAAAAAGAAAACAAAATGTGACTTCCTGTTTATAAAAAAAAAAACAGGAAGTAGAAAAAAAAGTGAAACGAAATAAAAAATTAATCATCAAGTTTCTACTTATTCCAGTTTTGTCATTTTAAATTCTTTTTCTGTAAAGTAGCAGATGCGACACCATGAGACAATACCTATTGTGTAAAATACTTTCTGAGATATAGCCCCTAAAAACCAAGCCCCCTTTATAGAAAGTCATTGGTGGAATGCAGTTTATTAGAGTCGATCTTAATATAAGAGCACACCCGTGCTTTAGTATACTACAAATTGATAACTTGGATCTGGTTGGATGTTATCAATAATATCTCCATTTGTCCTCTTCAGAATCTTGTTAAATATATTCTTATACCTACAGCTGTGCTTGTGAACTTTCTGAAACAATTTTTACCATTACAATTCAAATTTTTAGTATCTGCCAATAGTTTACATTTACGTAAGTAAAAGTTATATTGTATTTTAACACAGGTAAGACTTTTGTTAGCATTTAAGAATAAATCTTTATTTTTAATGAAGTGATATAATATAGAAACATCATGCTAGTATGGAAACAGACAATTGAAATCATTTTTCCATAGTCATACAATTAGTGCAAGACATGTAAACCATGCCTCTTCATAAAAACTTATTATAATGATGCCATCTATATGTACTTAATGCTGAGAAATTTGTTTACCCTTTAAAAATGTTCTACAAGCCCAGATAAGTATTGGTTTTACCACAAACAAATGAAAAACTTGATATATAATATATAGTATAATATGGGATTTTGAGCCAACCTACATTATATATATGATATTCACACATTGTTGTTCAAAGAAATGTCATGCATGTGTGACATAGCCTTTTCGGTTTGTTGTTTTTTGCAGCTAGCAAATGAAAGTGGAAGCACTTTTGCATTCAAATTCTAAAAGCTGCATTAAATAATTTCAGCCCTTTAGAGTAACACTAAGCTTTTCAAAGACATAATTTACAATTCTAATGTGGCCAGAGACCTGAAAGCTAGTTGAGTAAAACCACTAACAAAATTGTAGGTTATCCTTTCTTATAGGCTCAGTAGAAATACTGATAATTCTTGTGCGTATTCTAACACATGATTAAGTCTGAGAAACAAAGTGATATTTGCTGGTTGGGTATCAGAAAATGCATGAACACTAGATTTTATTCTCCAATCTCTAAAATGTAATTATATATGGAAAAAAGCTAAGAATGATGAAACCAAATCTTTAAAATTAACACTAAACCTGAATATATTAATAATCAAATGTGAAAAAAAAGATCTGTTCTTTTGTCCTTTAGAAAAAAAAAAATGTGGCATACTTGCATAGTTCAACTATTTTAGTAAATTTAAACTACTATTATATAGTTTCTATTTTTCTACCTAGTAAGGTAAATCCCTCTTTAATGGTAAGGGCATAAAATGTGGACTTTGGTTGGTGCCAAATTCCTAGCAGTAATATATATATATATATATATATATATATATCAAAATAATAGTCTATTACTATAAGCACACTTTAATCTTAAAAATATTGGTATG
>WWET01004011.1:118717-129692 GCA_011038615.1 Limnodynastes dumerilii | reverse complement strand
TTCAGCCATATTTTTTGTATGTATGTCAGCGTACATGTTACATTTTTACATCAATTAGAACCCCTAATTTCTCCATCCACTCTCTGGTGCAACATGTCAGTGTAGCTGCACCCTGACCAGCAGGGAGAGTTATGCTTTTTAAAATGTAGATTACATAGGAAGATATGAGGATTTGATAAGATTGGTTATAATTTCAGGTTTAAGAATATTGGAATATGATGATCTGTGTTTAGCAGACGGAGATATCTTGCACTTAATATACATTCTATATAATATTAACACTACTAAAAAGAACAGGTACAAATATATTGTGATTTAAGAGTCCGATTTAATACTTTATATATATAATATATATGTACACAGAGCTATATATAATTCATCTGAGACCCCATGGATGATTTTGTTTTTGAATGAAGGATTTCAGAGAAAATCTTAAAAATTCTAAACAAGAAATAGTATGGGCATCAGCCTGGTTCACAACGATAACTGGCTCTGGCTTTGCTGTGGTGTCCTGTAGAAGGCAATGTCTAGAGACCAATAACAAAACAAAAAAAACCCCTCTTTTTTGGATTTCCTACTTCCTCTATTCCAAAACTTCAACTCTGTAGGTAGTAAATAAAATCTCACATTAAAACCCCTGAATCAAAGTGTGGGAACAGAGTTTGCTGCTGCAACGGCGTTCAAGGTGCCATCATCATGGACTGGGAACAGACCTGATTTTGAAGAAAAAGAATACAGTTTAATAAAGAACACCCTCACAAACAGAAACTATTTCTACACATTGCATTACAATCACCAAAATACCATCTCAGTTAATGTAGACTAAACATTAAAGTGTCTGCAGAATCCCTTATTTTAAAAGAAAAAACAAAAACAAAAAAACTTAATGTAGGTTTTTGCATTGCCTTCTTATATGTGTATTTCTGAGCAAAGGCCTATCATCCACTGACTGTTCTTTCCTTTATTATGTTTACCTGAGCTTTGACCGCAACTGGATAAGACTCTGGTCATCGAGGTAACGTGAAAAGTGTAGCAAAACTGTAGATAATGAGCAAATGGGCTGAGGCAGGGAGTTTGCTTGGATTTGCAACAAGCAATGGGCGACTTGTGCAACCAGGGGTGTCCTGAAAAACAAACTGCATGCTTTAGGCACATACAAATTAAATAACCTTAGGGCTTTTCAATTATTCCTTGCACAAGGAATGAACTGCATATGTAGGACCAACTTAAATGAATTTTATTATACCAATTTTATAAAATAACTGTTATTTTTGATGAGCAGTATTAATTGATTCTTGTGTCTAAGTATTGGCATTACTGGACCTGATTCAGAGATTGAAAATAGGAAAAGAAAGTTACTGCTGGGCAAAACCATTCTGATTTCAGGGGGAGTCAAGTTAAATCTTTTGTTTGCATGCAGGGATATATCTTTGCTTTTGTTTATTGAACACAGAAGGGACCAGCTTTACTTTTATACTGCTATTTAGACTTGGGCTGGGAAACTCCACCTCTGTACTCTAATTCTGTTTGCAACAGATGAAATTTGACTCCCCTGAAATCAACATGGTTTTGCCCAGGAGTAACTTTCCTCTCTCTTTTTTTCAATCTCTGAATCGGTTCCACTATCTTTAGAATACCATTCATAAAGGTAATGTAGCTATACATACAGGCTTTGAATATAAATGTACTGCAGTAAGGTTCTGAATAAGACTACAGACACAAAACACCTCAAAACATACCAGAGAGATTGGTTTAATGCAGTGGCACAATCAGAGCTCAGCAATTCTTCACCTCGATCCAGAATCTGGCAAAGGAAAGTGAGTCCAAACTATGGAGAAAAGGGTGTAAATGATTAAGTATTTAAATTAGATAGCTAGAAATGAGAAGATGGGCCTTGAAAATGAGACAAGACGGGTACAGGCTTGAACACCTCATTCTGACTCACTTCAGTCAGAAGAAAATGACAGAAAAAAACACCAACTTCCAAGCACAGTATCTAATAACTATTGATGACAAATGTCTCAACAGAGACCACTGCAAAACCAATCCGGCCTTGCTGAATGGACCACCTCTTTCTACGGTCAATCTCATGCTGCAGAATCTAAGTTATAGGCAATTTAAGCACCAGACTCATGGTTGGCTCCAGAGTAACCAAAAGAGGGCCTAAAAGGTGAACAACCCCCTGTACAACCTGGAAACAATGAAAGGTGGACCTGTTTAATTTGTGCCCTGGACAGAAAGTCCCCATCCCCTGCTTGGTTGCCAATACCCCTCCAGAACAAAGCTGTCTACCCCATCAAGACCTGATTAATTCCGCCTTACAGCAGTTCTTGAACAAGAGCTGGTTCCACTAAGGGAAGAAATCTTGGACTGTGCATCCGCACTTAATTGGTTTTAGCAGCATCAATTGTGCTTGAAATATGCTGATTCAGCTCGGAGGATAAACTGATCCAAATAAATCTTCTCTAGCCTTGGAGACCCTAAGCTGCGAAAAAACCCCAGGAATCTTCTGAAAAGAATGACACTCTGGTCAAACCTAATGCCTGCAGCTACAGCACCTCAGCACAAACTGACCCCATTAGAGGTTGTTTTAAAAGGCTTAACGGTCGGAAAAACCTGCCCCTGAGAAGGAAGGACAGATTATTGTGCCGATGAGGGAACTCAACTCTCCAAAAAGATTACATAATATAATGTATGTAACATTATTGAAATAGGGCAAGGACATGAACAATTAAATGCTTCTTAAAGGGCACTCTCTTTGCCGATGTTATGAAACCTAAGCACTTTTTCCCTGAAGGAAGTCAAACTTGAAACCTAAGGCTATCTTGGAGTGACCTACCCACTGAAATGGCTGCCAGGGATACTACAGTATTAGGCAAGAATACAAGTACAAAGTACTTATGGTACTTAGGTATGTGAAGTATCACTGGCTGAGCTCTAGTACCGTTCTTTATTGAAGGAAGTCAAACTTACAATTCTTGTGCCACCTATTGTCTTACACCTAGAGAAAGGACATGTCAGGGTATTATAATTTTAAAAGTACAACAAATAGTATCAGTTTTTTGCTTGAAATTAACAGGGGTGGCAATAAGGCTGGCTGGAAACAGAAGGAAGGGGCAATAAGGCTGGCTGGCACAGAAGGTGGGGCAATAAGGCTGGTTAGACAAACAGATAAAGGGCCAAGGCTGACTGGACACAAATAAAGATAGGGAAATAAGGCTGGCTGGACACAGAAGGATGGGGCAATACGGCTGAATTGCAAAAGAAAGAGTGGGCAATAAGGCTGGTTGCACACAGAAGAAAGGGGCAATAAGGCTGAATGGACAACAATTAAGAGGGGGAAATAAGGCTGGCTGGACACAGATTGAGGGGCAGTAAGGCTTAATAAACACAGAAGGCGGGCTCAATAAGGCTGGCTGGACACAGAAGGTGGGGCAATAAGCCTAGTTGGACACACAGAAAAAGAGGGCAAATAAGGCTTACTGGGCACAAATAAAGAAAAGGCTGAATTGACACAGAAAGAGGGGGCAATAAGGCTGGCTTGACACGGAAGGTTGGACAATAAGGCTTGTTGGACAAACAGAAAAAGGGGCCAAGGCTGACTGGACACAAATAAAGAGGGGGGAATAAGACTGGCTGGACACACAGAAGGAAGGGGCAATAAGGCTGGTTGGATACACAGAATGAGGGGATAGAAAGCCGACTGGACACAGAAGGAGGCACAATAAGGCTGACTGAAAAGGATAAAAAGGGGGCAAAAAGGCTGGCTGGACACAGAAGGAGGAGCAATACGGCTGGCTGGATACATAGAAGAAAGGGCATTAAGGCTGAATGGTCACATAGAAAGAAGGGCAATAAGGCTAACTGGACACACAATCAAGGAAGGGGCAATAAGTCTGACTGGACACACACAAGGAAGGGGCAATAAGGCTTATTGAACACACAAAAGGAAGAGGAAGAAAAGCTGACTGTGGAGGCACACACAAGGAGAGGAGAGATTGGATGGCTCTAGAGACACACACGATGGGTGAGATTGGATGGCTTAAGAGACATCTCCAGAGGGCAGGAAAGGATGACTGTGGAGACACACACACACAAGGAGGGGAGATTGGATGGCTGTAGAGACACTCATGGGGGGGAGACACACACAAAGGATATTGGATGGCTGTAGAGAAACAAACAGAAGGTGGATGTAGAAAGGATGGATGGAGGAATATTTAATTTGTGTAGATTTCTATACTTCATTGGTTAATTTCTCATATAGTTTCACTTTCAGAAATTTGCTTTAATCGAATGTAGCCCAGCAAAATGTTTTTTTCTTTCTATTTTTCTATTCTATATATCACATTAGTACATTGAGACTATTACTTTTATATTAATAGGTTTTTCCTGTTCATAGGAATAAAGCTGTTATTTTGATAGACAAATATGAATAGATATAGTATAGTGCCGCTTTACTTGACATTTATATGCAGACCAAACCGCTAATGACAAACAAACTATTCTTGTTTGGCAGTCACTAAAACGCGATGTGTATTGTATGCCGATAACTAGGATGCAATGTGTATTATATGATAACTAGGATGCAATGTGTATTATATGGTGATATGAAGGTGCAGTGTGTATGGTATGGCAATAGCTAGGATATAGTCTGTATTGTGTGGCGGTAACTAGGATGAAATTGCTATTATCTTAAGTGGTCCTTATTGTATGGTGATCAGTATTATGTTCTCTGCCTTGTATATATGTCAGTAGGATACTCACTGTAATTATATGGGTCACTGTGACTGAAAATTAATAGTATAACATGCTTTTCACATTGAGCAATTGACACAGTGTGTGGTTGTAACAGATACACAGTTTATTTGCAAGTTTCAGGCAGTAAATCTGGACACAAAGTAACGGGCCTTCGCCCTCGCCCTGATCCCTAATTTAAATGTCTATCTCTGACCCTAGACCAGAGATACGACATGCGTAAATTAGGGTCAGCCCCTTTTTCGTACCGGCGATTGTACGTAACAAAGTTGTTACATGTTACTAGACAGGTGAATTACGCAAGCAACTTGCATAATTCCCTTGTCGGACAGAGGTGAGGATCAAGATAATATTAAAACAGGTAAAATAGGTGCTGCATTAACTCCTGTGGGTGTTGGTAATGATGGGGTGTGGTAAATATATAGAATAATTAATACAACAATGTCCACATAAAGGAATAGTTCATAGGTGATTCCTAAAGTCCTAATTGATGACTCCTGCAAGGTCTCTCTTAGTGAGTACAAAAAGGAAAACAGTTGTTGTGCGAGCCGCTGCGGGTGCCGTCTTACGCGTTTTGGGCGCAATCCGCTTGTGTCTTTGAGAAAGGGCGGATCGCGCCCGAAACGCACAAAACAGCTCCCGCAGCGGCTCGCACCAGGGAGGACACCAGCTTGAGGACGACTGCGGCAAACGGAGATCCCAGGACTCTCATCCATCTAGCCCAGCCTATACCCTCAAGTCTGGAGACTGGAGGAGATAATTAACGGACCTTTTCTAAGAGAAGTTTTTATTCCATGCAAGACTGCTTTCACTTTGTTTTACTTTTATTCATTGTGTAAAGTTAAATTGTTACATTGTTTCTTACAACTGTTTCTTTTCCTTTTTGTACTCCCTAAGGGAGACCTTCTTGCAGGAGTCATCAATTAGGACTTTAGGAATCACCTATGAACTATTCCTTTATATGGACATTGTTGTATTAATTACACTATATATTTACCATACACCATCTTTACCAACACCCACAGGAGTTAATGCAGCGCCTATCTTACCTGTTTTAATATTATCTTGTGTCCATTTTTTTGGGGTGGTAGACCCCAGGGTGGAGATTGGCTGCAGTATTTTTTAGCGCTTGGTTTTATTCTTTTATTATTTATTATAAGAGGTGAGGATCAGCCCCAAGGTGCGTAAGTGGCATGATTTGACTGGAGGGCGCATGTGCCCCTCAAGATGTTACGCTAGTGTTACGTTCATTCCGTACAGTGCTATTTTAAAGGAAATGGGCTATGCTTCCCCTCCGCCCGCCCACACTTGTGCGGATCAGCAGTATTTAAACCAGGCTAATGGCAGCTGCCATAAAGTCCACATGAGAGAGGAAGTTACAGGGGGCGTACACTCCCCTCTCTCTGTCAGACGGACAGACTCCTGCACGTACGGAAAGCATGCGGGAGTCTGGATCTGGTCCACAGACTGTTTATAATGAAGTATATGTGGTGACCAGTTAATATGTAAAAAGGCCATCTCAGTATACATAGCCATGCTCTGTAAGATAAAGGCACTGTATAAAGGCTGCAGTTTTTAGTAAAGGTACACTGACAATAAGGCCTTGTACAACCTGCAGTCCCATCTTACAGAAAGGACATACAGATTACACAATATTTAAATAGAAATATATTACTTAAGGTTTTAGACTTCCAGCAGGGACAAGAGTCACAGGAGAAGGATAACCTGGATTTTGCAGATATCAATGTATCATGGTACAATGCAAACAATGCCTGGAACCTAGCTATAATACTTAATATAGTTTCCTTGACTGATCCATAAAAAAAAAAAAATCTGTTTGAAATGTGCTTTCCCACGCTGCCACAGGGTATAAATATGCCCCAATGACAGCAGATCATAGATTTGTTGATTACAAATGGTGATAGAATCTCATAAGTGAGGATAAGAGTCAAAGGGACAGATTTACTAAGCTGTGGTAATGGAAAAGTGGAGATGTTGCCCATTGCAACCAATCATTCTAGCTGGCACTTTTTGTAGTATGTAATAGGAAAGTGAAAGCTAGAATCTGATTGGTTGCTATGGGCAACATCTCCACTTTTTCTTTCTGCAGCTTAGCAAATCTAGGCCTAGGACTTTATCATCAAGCAGTATGGTATAAAGACAGAGAGAGACTTGTACCACACAAAAGCAAAACGTGCTAGAAATGAGGAAAAGTGTGAGTGATTCATTGAAAACTCCTGAAAACAATTCAGGAACAGTTGGGGAAATAAAAAATTTCGATACAAATAGCAACAAACCTTTGTATCATAAAAATATGTGGTTACTGGTTAATTGCAAGAGTGCTGGGTGCCTTTTTTGTATCTATGTGAATTCCCTATACCTTGCTAGCATCTGCTCTATATTAACTAGCAGCTACCTCCATTTTGTGTGTTTGTTTTAAAGCATGTCCAGGATAGCGGCTGAGAGGGGGTGCTGTTTCACAGTAGCTGTTTTTGAGACTTGGGTACCTTTGCGAAGGGTAAGATCTCAATTTAAAAATACATGATATATGACGCAACAATATTAGATTTCATATGCCATATTGGGTTAAATTAATTTGGTTTATCTATTTGTTTACTTTTAAAAAATTGTCTATTTATGTATTTATTTTAGTTAATTTAGGTGGCATTGCCTTATATATAGATTCCTCCCCTACTCCTAATGCTACACTAGTCGCTGATTAATTATTAAATAGGCAGCAGGAACTGGAGAATGTCTGCCTATTTTGCTTTTCACTAGCGATCATATCTATGTAGATAGACTATGAGTCTTATTACATCTGTCTGTTTAATTAGTTACAATGAATTTTGTGTTTTTATTCAACGCTGAATATGCTATATTTGTATTATGTTTATCTTATGCAGTTTCACCAGTGTCTGACAGTGCTGTTAATCAAAAAGTTTTAATGAAGGCGCCAGTGTGAATGAACCACCATTGACTGGCCCTCAGATGCATGCGATTCTGGCACCCAGATAATGAAACTGTATAGTTTATATTTTATTTATCTTTTATATGTTGTGACTAGTAAAGGTATCTTTTAATATTGCAGTATGGTTTGGTGACATCCTACATGGTTGTGAATATTGTAATCCAGCAGCTAAGTTATTACTACAGGCTCATAAACCAGAACCTATCTTGATTAAAGTGTCACTAGTGATACTCAAATAATAATTATTTTTGATGTTGCGTGTTTTGGTCTACTTTTTTTTATTTACGCTCACCTTTTGGTAACACTGTTCAATATAGGTGCTCTTGCCCTTTACATGTAAAGGTGGGAGGTTTAAGGTGTTTAAATAATACAGTAAGATCTTGTTTCAGCGCTTACACACTATTCAGACTATCCCAATTTTACAAAGGGATGTTATGAAAATATTAAGGTGGGGCCTTCCATTTGCCCGTATGGGAGTTAAAATGCAGTGAGTTTCTAGATTTGGATCTCCAGTGGAGGTCTGGATCTGGTCCTTTATTGGCAGCCAAGTAATGAGAAAGGCAGAGAGATTTTTTATAGAGAAAAAGCAGTAATACCACTTTATAGGTCATTGGTAGGGCATCACCTGGAATGTGGCTGATGAGAAGTGACGAAGGCCATATTCCCAGAAGAATATATATTCTTAAATGCAAAGAAGGGAAGTAAAAGATACATTCCATAGGCCACAAAACATTAAGAAATACTAGAGGAACTAAACGTGTGGCTTGGAGCAGAGAAGGGAAATGGGTGATATGATAATATACTTCAAGTAAAGCAAGGGGTTTAAATAAAGGAAGAAATGTATAAGAATATGAGAGCATGCATATAAACTGTATGGTAGTAGGTTTAAAGGTTATGTGCATATAAATTACTTCACTGACAGGGTAGTTGATAAATGGATTAGTCCTCCACCTGGGACAATGAAACTGTGGTCTGTAGTTAAAGCAGTTGGAGTTAGAGTGGAAGACCACAGTGCAGAGATAGATAAATAAGAAATCGCTGCCAAACATCGGCACACTATGAGGAACTTTCCCTAGAAAGCTTATGTTGCATATTGGAGGTAGTATTAGGTGAAACAGTGAGAGTTGATCTCTCGCGGACGGTCAGCCACGAGTAACGGCGCCCGATGTATGGACAAACGCTATCCAGATATACAGCAATGGGAGTCTTAATTTGTCCTACATTATTACTTTTAATGTTATACCACTACTGTGATTCAATCCAGATGGATCGCATTGTATAAGCAATATTTATCTATTACTGGAATTTGATGTGGATCATACTCTAAAGTTAGACATTGGCAATAAAGTTTTAGTTAAATCATATGCAGACAATCCATGTAATGAACCTATTGGAGGTTTGTCTGTATTGAAGGACTGGGAATTAAACTAGTAGGCTGGGAGATAATGAGTAATATCAAAGGGGCCCACTGATTTCATTATTGCAAACTGTGCTGTGAATATTTTATATTGATGTATGTTGATGTATGTATGAAATGTGTGCATTATAAACGTTAATCATTTTTTGTTTTTAATAACACCTTGGTGGTATATATCCATGAGCACTTTGAAAGTGTAAATAGGTGTTAGTATCCACTTCCTTCCTATATGTGGAACAGACAATGTTAATTATTATTAACATCAATGTACCGGCCATAGAAAACTAGGGACGTGCCAAAACCGCAATTCCAGATAAGTTCTTGTTCAAGCTGGCCCACATTACTTGTTTTTTAACTTGTTTTATCTAAACAGTAGTCATTTTTGTCCAGACATTACCATTTCCTTTTTTGAATTAAAGAAACTTGGTGACTTTTAGATGCCATTGCCCAGTCACTCACAAAAATGGACACTTGCCTTGTTCTGAATCACAGATGAAAGCTGCTGCTGAGGGGATGTGACAACTGATCCACATAAAGTCTGGAGAAGGCAGGTAACTGCTGCTGTAGACAACTGGTTAGTCACTTGGGCACAGGGAGTAGCCAGGCATGGTAAGATCTAGGAAATAAATATTGGTTACAACATACCTTGGTCTTGTTAATGGAGGACGCTGTAGCTATAGGTTTTAGTAAACATCACATACCTGATCTTGGAAATCCTTCTTGATGAGGAAAGGTAAGCTATGGGCTATAGTGTAAAGTAAAGCAGTGCCTTGCTGTAAAGGCAGGAGAGGGAGTATACGGGAAACCAGTCGCTTTCCTTTTCTAATGCACATTATCTGTACAAACTGCTCCTCAGCTGCTCTGTAGTCAAAATAAAAACATTTCACAAAATGTACCTGGTTCTATTTAGGAAATCACACAAGACAATGGAGGTAATTTGCAGTGCAAAAACAGCTACTCTACATCAATAACATGCATTCATTTAACTAAAATTATGAAAATAGCAATAGTTTACAGCAACTATTTATTTTGCTATGTTGAATATGCGAACGCTGACCTCTCTCCTCCTTCCTTCCCTTTGAGGATGTCACAGAGTTGCTGCAGTTTCTGCCTGCGTTCTGCAGCCAGAGCTTCTCGCTCATTGTCATCACAGCACAAGGAAAAACGTCGCTCAAAATCTTCTAACTCCAACACCACAGAAAATGTCTGCAACCAAGAGTGCAGAAAAGTTGGGGACAACCTGAAAAACTGTGTTCCCCAATAACCATCGAAAGGCCCACAAATGTTGAAAATACATAAAACAAACATACATACATATGTAATACAATAACAGCAGGTATCTTAAAAAGGTGTTAGAAGTCAACATCAGTAGTAGGGAAATTGATGGATCACTGTTAAAAGAACAAATTGTACAGTATCTTAAATCCAGTAACTTACAGGATCCCAGGCAGCATGGATTCACGTACAGTATCTTAAATCCAGTAACTTACAGGATCCCAGGCAGCATGGATTCACTGGGGGAAGATGTCAAAAAAATCCTATTGAATTTTTTGACTGGGTCAGTAAAGTATTAGATAAAGGGGGAGCTGTAGACATAGCTTATCTAGATTTTAGCAAGGCTTTTGACACTGTGCCACATCGAAGACTGTTAAATAAGCTGGAAACTTTAGGGTTGGACTTAAAGCTAGTTGCATGGATACAATCTTGGTTACAGGATAGACAACAAAGGGTTGTAGTAAATGGAATCTCTTCTGGGGATGGTAAGGTAACCAGTGGAGTACCCCAGGGCTCTGTACATGGACCAGTGCTATTTAATATCTTTATAGGTGATATTG
>WWET01004011.1:91059-110200 GCA_011038615.1 Limnodynastes dumerilii | reverse complement strand
AAAATGGCTCCTCTTGGTCCAGAAGATGAGGGGTTCAGAGCCCAGTATAGGCAGTCACGCGGCAAGGCCACATGCTCCAGGGAGCACAGATCTACAGTTCCTAGCCCTGCAGAGGGTATTTTAGAGGTACAGAAGGTGTAGGGGATCAAAAAAAGCGCCCCAATTAGCACTGTCACCTTTTATTTGGGTAATTGGTATTTTAATTGGGTCTTATTTCAAGGGAAGGGTTTATATTACAAGAAATTTTAAAAATCATGCTAGGGCTTATTTTCTGGTTAGGTCTTATTTTTGGGGAAATACAGCAGCAAGGCATCCTAGGACATGAGGTGCATTGACTGCATCAGTGTCTTGGCTCTGCAGGCTCACCCCAATGGTTCATGTATACTACTGCTACCCATCAGAATCCTCTAGAGTCCATATGAACGCTCTGTAAATTAGCTAATCTTAACCCTCTATCTCCCACAGGCAAACCCCAACTTTCCATTTCTATTACTCTAACTTTAACCTTCTATCTCCTGTAGCCTAACACTAACCGTGTCGCAGGCCATATTCAGTTCTCCCCCTGGTGTCCATTCCCACACCACAGGCCACCACAGCCCGTTCCCAGTTCTCTCCCCAGTGTCAATAGGAGAACATTTCACTATTGGGAACTTTGGGGAAATCAGGAATTTCACTTTAAGTACCCATTTCCAAAGATAAGATTCAAAATGCAAAAGTATTTCAAATATGATACAGCCGCAATTCAGATGTCGGCTGTATCATGTTTGAAATTTGGCCCTTCTAAACTTCCACTGAATCCCAAGTAACAGAAAAGGAATAAAATGGCACTTCCACTGGGAAAGCACACCAAGGTACCACATCCTTCCCACTCATCAACTTTAACAGACGGCCCACAGCCCGAGTTTCTTGTACAAATTCTTTGCTGCCTGCATTACCCACAGCTGTACTTTCTGATTCAACAGATATTCACTCTGTTTTTCTATGAGCCCAGCAGAGTGTACTCTACTTTTATCGCAGAACTATTTATTAGCTGTCAGGACTGTTGCAATCGTGGCTGTCAACACTACTCGTCTACACAAATACACTGTTCAAGAGCACAAAGCCGCCATCAAACTCTGACACACTATGCACAGGAGACAGCTACAGAGTGCTGAGGGTAAGGGAAACCCACAGACTACTCCCTCCAATATAAATAAAAAAAAAATTAGGGCCAGAAACCTAAAAACTTCCATATTCCAATGGCACAATAAACGGAGGCTCTTCAGTCCGGGAATTGTATAGTAGGGGTGAAGTTCTCATTCAACACTTTTAGTTTAAGGTGCTCCTGACTCCTGGTCAACCTACTTATTATATTCCTGTGTTGCATAAAAAACTAAAGAGAACATAAATACAGTACTATGCTGTGTTCAAATTATATCAGACCTCAGTCAGCAACACAATGAGTTCGTAAAATTAAAGATGTAAATTAATTTATGTACTCCTAACATAAGTGATAAAAATTTTAAGTTTTGTTCCCTTTAAAGGCCACTCAAATTCCAGGACATATGTTGGACTAAAAAAATATACCTGATAGTAGAAGTCATCATGGTAGGGGTCAGTACTCTGTAGCTGGAGAAGCTGGATACGACACACCCATTCCTTTTCTCGTGGTAGCATGAGACCTGCATAAGGGTCTCGTTTGTGAATCTCTGTGTGTGGGGACCGTGAAGAATGGTCCCCTCCAGAGCCATTCATACCTCGATGCTGGCTAAAGACAAACAAAACCAGTTAACATTAGTGAAAGAGATGTAAAGTGTGTATGATTATCAAAACTTCAGGGATCAGCGCAGCAGCAGTAATGATAAAACTTCTGTTTATTGGAGGACACCATTCGATAATCAGGCTATCCATAAAAACACTGAATAAAGACTGTATAGTAGATGAGCCACTTAGTTACTTTTCACATAATTCTTTCAGATATCGTTAAAATGCTAATTTCATAATTTTCCCATGATTTTGTTCATACAAACATAAAGCTTTCAGTGGTACATTTTTTTTTGAACAACCATGCACTAATAACCCATTTATGTTCATTTGTCAGAAGAGTCCCACTTAACAAGATTTTAATAAACAGACACCCATAATAGGAAAAGTGGAAAATAAAATTTTTATACATATAACCATGTCAGATCTATTTACTAAGATTGTATAATTTAAACAAGTATTGATCCTTGAAAAGGAATTTTGCCTTCCTTATTGCAGCAATCATCCTATTATCATGCTATTGTATGTTAAATAAAAATTCTCGTCACCTCGAAAACAGAACTCACTTGCGGTTTTGCTGGCGCTGGTGGAGTAAACGTCTGTGCTGAGGGTGCAGGTGAGTAGTATCTGGATGGAATTGCAGCTGTTGAGGTCTGAGACACAAACATATAAAATATAGAAGACTGCAGCACATATTGCATCAAATGCACTCACTTTCCACAAATACATTACTTTAGGTTCTTCAGATGAGATCCTGGACCAGTTGCAGAGGGAACACCAAAGAAGGGTCTCATTACTCCACCTCCTGGAGAGATCATTGGCCCTACAGGACTCTGTAAAAGCTTGGGGCCCACACCAGACATAGGTGGCCCATGGAGGCCGGTTGGACGAGCAAATTGTCGGGGTGACATGCGCCCAGCCACTGCCTGAAAATGAAAAACACAAAAAAAAACAGAGGATTTTTTTAATTTATTATAAACATAAGTGAATTAAACAGGTCAACACTACTACAACAAAGGCTATAGTAGGGCACCAGAGTAGGCAAACCATTAACACTGAATTCAAGACAAAAGGGGATTTTTGTTTCTCACCATAAAAAAATCTAATTCTCTAAGTCCATTGAGGGACACTGCACACACAAATCTTTAGGTGTTTAACTGACATGCTCCACACCTAATATTCCCTCCCATATGGGAACCACGCAGCATTTTTTATTATTTATTTAAATACCCAAGCCTATAAGAGAGGGAATAAACATGTAAAAACAGGATTAAATAATAATCAACAATCAGAGCAAAGGGTGGGAGCGCAGTTTTTTCCAATGGATTATGAGAAATGGATATTATGGTGTTAAAATTGTGGCAGGAGGTAGCCTCCCTAGAGAAATATTTAGCCAGAAAAAACTGTCTGAAATGGAACTTAAAATTTACATAATAGAATTATTTGAAACTTAGAGTACAGATTGCGCAGGTTCTCATGGAATTCTCAATTTTCATTTTCATTGAATTGATTATCCAAAAGAGGGGAAACTGCCTTTCCAAGGTGGAGGAAGCAACATATACTTTTCAGACTGCCCTTATTCCCTATTAAGACTTTGATTATTATAAAGATGTTGAGGCTACAATTATCAAGAGGGATAAGAAGAATGAAGATCCTATCTAATGAAAATGTGGGAAATTTATAAGGAATGGCAAATGTGAAAGACATACCCCTTGAAATTTAGGCTACACAACAGGAAGATCCCACCTGTCTACGAGCTGCCCCCCTCCATAGGAAGCACCCTTCCTCTGAGGAAAATACATGGGAAAAGCAAAATCACCAGCAACAAGTTAGGAGACAGCATACCCCTAGAAGACAGGTCACCCCCAAAAAGGATATCATGCACAAAAGGAGGGAGAGGTCATATAACCATAAGAAGTATCACGACTACCCTGACTATTTTAGAACTCCTTAAATAGTCCCAAAACATTTCTATAAGGAGAGGGAATGAGAAAGAGGAGGAATTGTGGATAGTCCCATAAAGGAAGCACCCTAGGAAGGACCAGCAGAGAGAGTTTGAGGACTAAAGGAGTATTCCTCTTCAAAATAGGTTTGAATACCTCAGGGAGGATGATTATACATCTCTTTTTTAGCCAAATGTTGGAGGAGAGAGTTTATCCCCATCGTTACAATATCTCCCATAGGAAAAGGGGTAAATGAGGGAACAAAAAGAAAAAAAAAAAAAAAAAAGAAAAGAAAAGGAGCTAAAACTGAATGGAAGAATCTTCAGAGGAAAAACACAGTAGAGGATCTATAGAGGAGAAGATACCCATCATTCGAGTATAAACAATACCCTTACCAGGGAGGAAGAAAAGAACCTTAGAAAGGGACTTAAATTTACACTTCCTTTTTTGGTACAAAAGTTAGTCAGGAAAAGTCTCCCTGAAAAAATTTATGGGAGAAAAAGACGACGAAGAGGGAATTTCCTTCACAGACACAATCCCTCAACATAAGTGTCTAAACCAAATTTTTACCCTAGGTGTCAAAAATAGCATTTTGTGCATACTTTTTACAAATTGGTAATTAGAAAGAAAAGCAGATGTGGTAATAACCTCAAGAAAAAACAGAGGCATCCTGCAAAATAAGATTCAATGAAAATACCATGTTTAATCCTGCCGATAAAAGAAGTGGAGTGGTAGTGCTTAATATTAGGGATCAAAGGAGAGAAGTGATGCCAATACAAATCAGAAATTAAGAGCTAATCCCACTAAAAAGTTACAAGAAATTTTTCTTGCCAAACTAACCAAATTTCAGGAAGATATAAAATGATTAAAAGACAATACCAGTTATGTATATACTTCATGAAGTCTTATTAATCACCAGGTAGGCCAATTGTGGCTAATATATCACTATTTGATTACCATTTGCAACCTTTAATGAGGGAAATTAAACCCTGCTTGAAAGATACTATAGAGATATTGAATATCTTAAAAGAAGTGGAATAGGAAAAGGATTCAAATTGGTGACAGCGGACGCGCATTCTCTATACACCATCACTGAACATGGTAAAGGTGTTGGGGCAGTGAGGAAGTTCTTAGAAGAATCTGATTATTCAGAGAGTACACAGAGGTTTTTATTAGAAGGGATTAGTTTTATTTTAAATAATATTATAATTTTGTCAATACCTTTTTATTTTCAGCTAAGGAGTACAGCCATAGGGACCAGATTTGTTCCCTACTATGCCAATATGTTCATGGCTGCTTGGGAAGAGACTTATGGCAGGAACAGATCTGGTCCTCTGGCAAAGATATATAGATGATATCATATTTATTTGGAAGGCCTCGGAGGAGTCTTAGGTCTATGTGAATTTTTGAATAGTAACAGGGAAGGCATTATTTTAACATAGGATTAATATAGGATATGATTTTAGTGAGAAAGACCAATTTTCTGGATCGGACCATATACGTTGAGAACAAACTGTACACTAAGAATTACATAAAAACAAGGATCAAGTTGGTCCGGTGCTCCATACCAAACATTATATAACACTATGTGTTAGAACATAAATAAAAAGAAGGTTTAGTTCACAATATAGCTATATTGGGTCAAGCTCACCTACCCAGCGTCAAGATACCTCCAATAGGCTAGACCCTATCCGTTTGTAATATGCGTACTCAAGAGGTCTGTGGTAAGACATTCCTCCGTTTGAAAGTAATCGGTCATACGGAGGAAGGGTCAAGCTACCAAAGTAAACTGTAAGAACTGCACTCCATACCAAAACACTGTCAGCACATACATAAAAAGGAGATTAGTTCACAATATAGCTATATGGGGTTAAGAATTACATAAAGCCTATGGATATTAACGAATGTCTTTGCTATGTGATGACAAGTACCCATCATCACTTATGGTTATCCAACATCCCCAAAGTGCAGTTTTAACATGCCTTACTAATTACCTTAAATTACAAAGACACATAGGAGTTAAATATATTTAGTGCAAGGTCCTCAATCTAAGAATTTTTTTTTTTTAGAAGTCTGGCCTTTCTAATATTAAAAGCCAAGGGAACATTAGAAATAAAGGCTTTTATCGGTATGGCTCATGCAATATGTGTAAGAATTGTCCCAACATAAATTCTGTCAGAAAGGTAGTCATATTTCCAATAGTAATAAAATATTTTCTAAAATAAAGTAATTTATAAAACGTAAAGTTGGCCATACACTTGAGTGATTATCCTTAATGATATCGGCGCCATATACTACACTGTTTTCAGAGGATAATTGTCAGAAAATGTAAAACATAACCTGTCTGATTTCTCATATAATTTTATCATCCCCATACACCATCCGATATTTTGTATTTGTTGTACAATTTTTCTTTAAAAATTTACATAACGGGCTGTCATGAGCATGGGGCAGAGCTAAAGTTCACTGCAGAGCCCAGAGTTCCCATCCAGGGTCCAAATGTCCTATATGAAGGGATAAACTCAATACACCCATTCTGTAGACGGGATAAAGGAATGCATTTTAAATACACATCCATTGTTGTGTATACAATCGCCCAGTGTTTAGGGGTCACATTTTTCTGGCTACTTCAATACAGGACAGGAAAAAGGAAGTGAAGGAATCATCAAGGTGTCATTTGGAATTTGCATAATAACCCCTAGGAAAGTAATAACATCACCAGATATTTATCTGCGAAGATTTCATGGTTATCGGGAAATGCCCATACACCGTATAATTTTACATTTTATCGTCTGCTTGGGCCCGATTTATATAAAAATGGTTCAAATGGGGTTCTTGAACAATTATTGGATGCAAAAATCATTACCATACACTTGAGCGACAATTCAGCCAATCATACGATTATTGGAGAATCAGGACGATAATCGCTCTAGTGTATGGCCAGCTTTACTTCAAATTCTGTTTACATTTTGATATGTGAATATGCTAAACAATACATAGGCAGAACTTCAGACCTTTAAAAGTGAGATGGGCCAGACATCTTTGGAATATTAGAAAGGGTGTTCTATCACACACTCTGCACACTGCAATGAGCTGCATCAATGTGATAGCACTTCAAATATAAACTTTTTGGGGATAAAACTGCTCAAGAAGAATTAAAGGAAAGATAATGTGTCCTCAAGATTAGCAAAGACAGAAATAAAATACATTTGTGATGTAAACTCTTTGGAGCCAGAAGGTTGAATACGGAATTTGAGTTAAAGGAATAAATTAACATTTATTACAGAAACCATTTTATGTCTTAAGATTAAGGAGACTTGGATTGGAACTTCCTCAAAGGTTCTAAGGATAACAGGCATCCGATCTACAGCCAGACCAGTATTCTGATCCCCAATATAGTCCGATCCTGGAAGCAATAGGTCTGGGATTTGTCAGTATTAGGATGGGAGACCGCCTGAGAATACAAGGTGCTGTAGTAATATCTGCTGACTATTACATATTTGGAGCATAATTAGGTGTAATGAAGTAGCCCCCTTATGAATGTGGGGTAATATTTTTCACATATATTCACTGAGCAAGGAATATTTTATGTGAATATTTATTCCTCAAACTTTTTCTTTTTTTCCCCCACGATTTCTTTATTACCAAGTCAGAATCATACATATTAATGCATTTTCAAAAGACATCATAGATTTCAAAAGTGCATGCGAGAACAATACACAGATTAATAGTGCAATGACAGTGGAATATGGACATAGGAGGCTTCAATTCAAATAGCACATTACCCATAGTAGTGCAATTTAACCATAATTAGCATAACGGGACAAACTAAACACAGATTGGTGGATTATTTGCTGCATCTCTCGGGAGGTACCATGAAGTAAAGTGGAAAGTATCATACAACTGACGTTTAATCGAGGGTGTTAGGCTGTCTATGTAACTTTCCCAAGTTGAGAAAATTTTCTCCATCAGACATTCTTTGTCAAATGCAGCCTCTAACCAGTCCATCTGAAAAACGTCAAAAAGTTTTTCTTGAAATAACGACCAGGGAGGAGCTTCAGGGCTAAGCCACTCCCTTAAGATGGCTTTACGTGATGCTGCACTGACTGCTAATAGTAATTTCCGCCCATCCTGCACTACACACTGCCCTTCGGGTGTAATGCCCAATATTGCCCATAAAGGACCCAGAGGGGCATAACAAGGTAGGTTGTAGCATATTGATGTACTCAAAGCCAAACCTGCGGATGATAGGGCATCTCCACAAACAGTGGTACATGTCAGTCTCCACGGTACAACACCTAAGGCAGGAGTTAGAGGGTAATACCTCCATCTGGTAACCTTTAAGTGGCGATAAATAGGAGTGGTGGTAGATGTCCAAAAAAAGGAACTGGCTGGAGCAATTTGCAGGATATAGTGAAACCCTTTAGAAGTTGTGGGATGGTTAATGAGGGGAACAGTATGTGCAACTCCCGATTGGATTGAGCCATAAGCGATTATTTCTCTTATCATGGCGTAATGTAACTATAATACTCTATGCTTTGGCTGCATTAGAAGAACATCTATCGGATTAACCAATCCTTGTCATCAAAATCCCCAATAACTGTACTGATATAATGCCTCGCCTGTAGAAATGCCCTTGGATATGGCCTCAAAATTTCAAATTTCGAGACAGCCTCAGTATGTCAAGGGACTTGTTTTGTCCAACAATTGCCTAATATATCTTAGTCCCCCTATTTTCCAAACAGTGAACGGGTAGGACGCCATGCCATTTTGGAACAGTGTTGTGTAAAAACGGAAGGTGTATTGTTTTGTAGACGTGCAGATTATGTTTATGTCGTAGAATATGCTAAACCTTTCTTGTGGACAAGAGAAGGTTGTCTTTTATGCTTGGTGCAATCTCCTGGTCCTCTTGGTGTAGCAAGGCTGCCAAAGAAGATCCAGACAAGAAACCATGTTCAAACGATGTAAGAGCATAAGTTTCACCCTCCTGGATCCAGTCTCTAAAGTACCGTAAATGGGCCACATAGCTATAAATATGTGAGGTTGGGAAAATTGATGCCACCATTATTTGTCGATTTATGTAATTTAAAGCATGCTAATTCTATCTCTCCCTCCTTTCCAAATAAATTTTCTGAAAAGTTGATTAAATTGATTGGCATCTTTTTTCCGCAACAGAAGCAGCAATGCTTGCAGAAGGTAAAACAAAAGTGGAAACCCCACCATCTTGATAATATAAGATAGGGGTAAACCCTTCCAGCCTCCAACCTCTCTCTTAGCCTCCTTCATAGCAAGTGAAAGATTTGCAGAATATAAAAACAGGAAAGGAGTTTGGGAAGCTGGATAACTAAATATTCAATCTGCTTTTCAGCCCATCGCAATGGTGGAGATTGTCCCCATTCTGGGACCTTTATAGGTTTTATCAAACACAAAGCAGTGGACTTTTCCCATATTTACCCGGAAGCCAGAGATATTCCCAAATTGGTGCAATAGGTCAAGAATACAAGCAAGAGAGGATTCAGGATTGGACACATAAAGGAGCAGATCGCCTGCAAAGGCCGTAGTCTTAACCTCCTTGGAACCTATCCGAATGCCCCTAAATGAGGATAAACTATTCAAGAGTCTAAGGAGGGGGTCAATGGCTAAATTAAAAAGGAAAGGAGATGAGTGAAACCCTACCACGTTCCTCTCTTCATTAGAATAGGAGAACTCTTAAGTCCATTTATTATTAGGGATGTATATGGGTCTGAAAAAAACAAACGAATCCATGTTACAAAATCTGCCTCGAAACCCCGCATGGTCATAACACTGAACAAATGAGGTCAAAGCACGGTGTCAAATGCTTTATTTATATCAAGACTCACCAGAAAAATATTTACATCGGGGCTCGACTAACTGCTGCTATTGCTGTTCTAATACCTTTCACCGATTGGTGGACAGAGACAAACCCCAGTCGATGAGATGTCAATAATTCAGATGGAATACTCTGCAATCGCGAGGCCATGATTTTAGTTCATATCTTAAAATCTACGTTTAACAAAGAGATGGGGGCAATACGACTATATCAACTGAGGGTCTCTCCGGAGTTTGGGCAACAGGACAGTATGCACCTCATTAAAGGAGCTATTGCTCCGCCCGATTCCAAAATATATTGTATACGTCCTTTAAGTGTGGGATGATGTTAGGGTCCAGTAATTAATAGAAACCAGCTGATAACGGACCGTGTGCATTGTGAAGAGGTAAATCTTTTAAAATATGGGCAATCTCCTCCTGGGATACATTTCACTCTAGTGCCTCCCTTTGTGAGGTGTTAAGTTTCGGTAATTTAGCCTGGCTAAGCAGGTTATCCTGAAGGCTAACATCTATCGAGCGACTTTCATATAGTCTGGTAATACGACTCAAATTGTAACAGGATATCTTCTGTTTTAGTTAACATACTCATCTAAGTCCGATCTAATGGTTATGATGTGCTCTTTTGGTTTAGACATACTAACTAGCAAATGGCCCGTCTTACTGCCCCATCTATAGTATCGTTGTGTGACAAAGTCACAACTATGTTTTGCCTGAGCAGTAAGGTGTTGGTCCAAGACTTTTCCTTCGCTGACATAAATCTGAAAATTCACCTCTGTAGGTGAGTCCATATATGTTCTAAATACCTCTGCAACTGTCACCCGCATTCTCCCCCCCCCCCAAAACCTTGGTCACTTTGCGTTTACTGGAAATGCAATTAATAATATGACCCCGAAGAACAGCCTTCGAGGCATACCAGAAAAGGACTGGATCGTCCACATGCTCTGCATTGTCGTCCACATACTCCCCCCATTTACCCTTGAGATACTAAAATCATCAGATGTGGCAAGGTATTAAAGGAAACACCAAAACCACAGGGAAGTCTGAGGAATTGGGAGGGCAATATCAAGAGTCACTGGTATCATACATCTTGTCCGAGACAACATTAGTGATCAGGGAATCAGAGGCCAATCGGACAGAGTATGATGTACCCCTGAACAAAATGTAAAAAAGAGCGGTCATAATTTAGAATTGGACACACTTTTTAAGGACACCCAATTAAGGAGCTGCTCTTTAATTTTATTGAGTGTGTTGAACTATTTTGTAACTGTTTACATTAAACTTTTTCACCCTCTGATCTATACATTATTCATTTTATTTGTTAGATACCAGTGCTTTTTGCCTCTACCATTGTTTTTATTTGATCCCATTAACTGTTCTGGGGGAAAAAAACATCCAAATAGATCAGGGAAATATCACAAAAGCCTCTCCTCCAATTAAGGAGCGGAATAGTAATTCCAAATAGCATAAAACCACATAATAACCAATGCCATAATGTTTATCAAATTAAAAGCATTTGATTGGGGTACTATCGGAACAAGAGTGGTGAAACATCCCATTGAACGGACACCCACAAGGTAACCAGCTCTTCTAAATATTATTTATGGTATGAAAGTACTCAGTTAATACTGACTACCGTTAAACTTAACCTAGAAGTTGTCATTACCACAGAAGCATTACAGGAGTGTTGCCTGTATTCATTCACTATGATAGTACCCCAGTAATCATCTTTTGATTTGAAAAATATTTCGGCAATGATTATTAGAGGGCTAAATTTATCTTCTCACGTTTTACACCGATTGGATATACTATTTTGCTCTGTAATTGGAGAAGTTTTTGTGATATTTGTTATAGACTGTCATTGATATATATTAGCATGTTTTTATTCTCAGAATATTTAATGGGAACAGATTTAATGCTCTATTTCTATACATAACAGTATTACGCAGTATATTTTTGTTTCTGTCATTTGCATGTTTCACTACTTGTGTGCACAAAAATTTTATGACATTTTAAATATTTATATTTGGAATAAAACTTTTTTTTATGCAAGTAGTACTTGATTCTTAATTGATTTATAACCATCACTCCTTTCATTTCCCACGACTGGAAACAGTATGATTCAGGTAGCAGAAAGCTAGACACCTTTTTTTAATAAATCAAGAAAACATCTTTTGCACATATAAACAGACCTCTGCAGGGCTGAAGATATCTCTAAAAGAAAAAGCAAATTAGAATCAGTGTCAAGGTCCACAGTATAAAATAATTAATGCCCAAAATAAGACATAACCCTTGCTTCGCTTAAGCTACCAAACTTGAGTTTTGTACTTGAACCATCCAAATTTAAAAAAGTTCAATAGAGGATACATGCCCATTTGAAAGACATGCCATCATCCCCAATAGCTCCATTCAATATAGAACGGAAAATAGCAGATCCATTTTTGTTTAATCCTGTGTGTTGATAAAAGCAAAAAACGCAATTTCTTTTAAGTTCTAAAATTAAGAAAAGGTATGGCAAAAACCCTTGCTGCCGACAGAGCACTGGAAGACCTAACTAAAAATGAGCTTTCACACCCATCTTGATCATCTGTTAACTGTAGAGTTGAAGCGATTTAAAAGAGAAGAGACAGCCTAGAGGCAAGTCTACCACAACTGTGCACATCATTCACCACAAACAAATTGGTAGTCTTGCAAACCTAAGTGGTACTGTGTGCACAGAACCAAAGAGCAAGGACGCATCACAGCAAAAAGTAAGAACAATCTCATTTAAGTGACATTTTGAACAAAACAAAAAAAAAGCCAGGCCTGAATTACAACAAAAGAGGGGGCAATAGCACAACGGCACAAAAGTCTCTACATCTCTCACACTTGCCATATGTTAGAAAAGAGCATGCAGAAACTCGCATCTTCAAGGAAGATAAAAATGCCACAGCAACACTGCAGAGAGGTCTTGAACATTGCTGGTGGCTTATCATATATTTGCAAATATGTTTAACGGACGTTTTTGCATTTTATTTTACAGATAGAATGGTATAGTTTGTTACTGGTTAATGGTAGTGTTGATGGGACATTTTGTTTTCCTTTTCTTTGTTTCTGTTGAAGCAGATTACCCCTGCATGTTTGCATTAACATATAAAATACAGTATAGCCGCGCTCCCAACAACAAATATCACAAATATAGAATAAACAACATAATGGCAAATTGAGAATAGGTATAAAAAAAGGGTTAATTTATTATAGGTAATAAATTTAAAAAAGATGATAGATATCAACAATATAATCATAAAAAAAGGGGAGAAGACAATGGCATAAAACAGTTCTCTAAAAGAAGTGTATCAATATTAAGAGAATAATCGTAAATAGTGAAGAGAGCTGTCCTACATCAATTTAATACAATGGAATAGCCACAGGCTCCATGTTGGATTTAGTATTTAGCGTGGGGTGAGATTCCCCATAGTAATCCAAATAGGAGAGATAGTCAGGGCTATTAAGATAAACTATAGTGAAATTGGTGTTGTAAACAGGATTTGGAAGTTTTTCTAGAAATTTATTTCTCTCAAAAATAAAAGTCAGTCTATGACACACTGGTAGAGCAAAAAATGGGTTATAAATCTTCTATAGACCGAAAGAAGAACGATGTTGACACAATGTTGTAAAATAATTGGGCAATTGTAGCTGGTAAAAATATTTTTGTGCATGAAAGTCACTTGGAGTACAATGTTGCCAATATAACGGTAGTTGTAACTTGTAAACACATGTGTCATGAGCTCAGTTTGTAATCCACATAAGCATTGCTGTAACGTGCTGATGCACTAAATACTGTAGCAAATCATTGTGATGTTTGAAAAAAGGCTTGTAATAACAGAAAATCGTATTCCAAAAGAAACCAGATGGTTACTCACTGTTTTAGTCCCAGCGTAAGATAATGTCGCAAGCACCAGACAGTAGCGTCACTGGAACAAGGACGGTATGTGCTGCGGGCGTCCCCGCGCGTCCAATGGCGATAGGCAACTGAGAGTCAGTGCTGCGAGTAAAGGAACAGTAACCAATCTTGGGTCAACATAGACAGAGCCACTGGCAGTCAGGAGGAAACACTGCAACGCGTTTCGTCCCTACTAGCGGGACTTTATCAAGCAGAATATATAGATAGTTGAAGGAGCCATTTTTAAAGGCATATAAGACCGCCCTCCACTTTCATTCAGGTGGTAATTAACCATTAACTGGCCACACCATCATTTAATAGGAAATGAAGTCCTCCAGAGAACTTTTGGACTTAGAATATAAAACGAATTTTTCACAATAGAACTTTTCATTAACATATAAACTGATCTGAAATACTTCCATTTTGTGTATTCTTTAAGGAAGATAGACAACAACCTGTGTCAAGACCTGTCTGAAAGAAGGAGCGCAAATGAGAAATATTAAATCTGAAGTGTGGAAATGCTGTCTCACACCAGAAAATATAAGTCTTCCACACCTAATTGTAGTTTGCAGAACAATGTTTTAAAGCTTTTACCATGGTCTGAACCACAGAGTAAGAGAAACCCTTTGATTGATGGATTATGGGCTCAGCAGCTACACTATCAAAGTCAGACAAACTATAGAGTGGAAATAAAAGGAAGCCATGCATGACAAAACTGGTAACCGGTAGATTGATCCTACAGACATCCTGAATCCACAAAAAAAAGGCAGCCTCTCTCCCTCTCCAACTTTGAGTACCTGCAGAAGTGTGAAAATTTGAGAAAAAAAAAGTACAAAAAGACGAATTCTCTATGGAACAGTCATGGCAACAGTTTACCCTGAAGCAGTAACCCCGGACACTGCATAAAACAAAGGGACCTTAAAGTTTAACCTGGACACCATGAGGTCAATCTAACCCTTCTCTGTTAAAACGCCATTATGCCAGAATAATTCTGTTGTGAATTAGGTAAGAGGCCTCCCAGTTTTCTACACATGGGATGAAGACTGCCAATATCCCAGCAACTTCATGTTTCGCCCAGGACATAATACGCACCTCCTCCTTCAGATAAAGGGATCTTGACCAAATACAAAAAATCTCCCTCTAAAACATCTGAGAATGCTTTGAAAATAAGTGCCAAGCTTCACTTTGCCAAGGGGGGACAGCCTCTGCCTTGCCAGGATGGACCTGGTCTTGGTCAGAACCTTGTCAACCAGAAGAGAAACCTGTTGACACCTGATGTTGAAGATAAGGCCAAGAAAAGGAATTAAAAGACTTGAGTAGGTTTAGTATACAGCCATGCACTACAATATTAATAGTCAGATGAAGGATAGAATGATGGATGGGTCATCTAGGTTAAGAACCACAGTGACACAAAGTTTTATTAAGGAACTGGAAAGGGTCTTACAGAGGCGGCATGCTTCCAATTTGTTCTGTCCATTAAAAGAAATTATTAAAATTGCTTGTGGATTGCATAAAGCAGGTAAATCTGAGCATTCATTATGGAAGTATCTAGTTTTTTTTGTACATTCTCTGCAGAAAATAAGGTGGGGCAAAAAATGTAAAAATCTATAGTAACATATTCCCCCCAACTGTCTTTGTAACTGCAGGAAAAAAAAGGCATAATAATAATTGGGATGCAGACTTTAAAACCAGGCCTTCAAGCCTTCCCGTTATACTGAAAGCACTATACGAGTTATGTCTATAAAATAACGAGACTGTGATCCACCTAGTAAACAAAGCAGTCAGAACCGGTTATAACTACATACGTAGTGACCTTGAACATGTGGCAGAATAGGTTCCAGAAGGCACAAGAGTTAACCAGCATTATTATAAGGAAGTTTTGAAAAAGCTGAGAGAAAGTCAGAAAGAAACAGCTGCAACTTGGAAAAATGGTTTCATTCTTCACCAGGACAATGCGACTTCTCAAATAGCACTTTCTGTGAAGCAGTTTTTGATAATCACATTACTACACTTGAACATTCTCCATATTCGCCCGATTTAGCACTTTGTGACTTATTTTTTCCCAAAAGTTAAATCAGTGCTTAAAGGGACACATTGGGCCTGCTCCAGACCTACGCCCGCCGTACCAGCTACAGTGGGCCTAAGCGTAAGATCGGCTGAAAAGCGTAACTACGGCAACGCCCGATCAACGACGTTGTCTGTAGGAGCAGCGTAGTGAAGCTGGAGGGGGTGTCCCCCAGCGTTACTACGCTGAGGTTAGAGCAGGGAGGCGGGGGGAGGGAGGGCAATGTGGCTGGGAGGGCGGCGTTATTGTACTAACGCCGCCGTACGCTGGCTGAAGTTAGGGTAGGCTTCAGCCAGCGTAAGGGATTGTAAATACGATAGGGCAGGGGGGAGTGTCAGGGGGAGTCCCACGATGTAACGCTGAGCGTTAGTACACTTAGCGCTACATCGTAGGTCTGGATCAGGCCCATTGAGTCAGTTGATGCTGTAAAGAAAAAACGGCAGATATGTAGAAACAACTGACAGAAATTAATTTGCTCCATGCCTTCGACCAGTGGAAAACAAGACTACAGCGATATATTAGTGCAAATGGGGAGTATATTGAAGGGGACAAGCATTACATTTGTAATACCAATAAATAAAAGTGAGTTATTTAATCAGTCTCATTGGTCAGCGCTAAAATATTGTACCAGTAACACCATAATAATATCATATTGAAAGTAGCAACCCTCTATAATTAACTCGAACTGCTGACGAGTCCCAAAGAAAAAACAATAATAAAGAGTTGGTACCACTGAGTGAATATAAAGACTTTAATAATACCTTAAAAATCTATAAAAATACAGGTACAAAAAATTGTACAGGAACAATTAAATCTGCTTAATAAAAGACCTAAAATGCTGAAACATTCACTGTGACTGAAAAGTCACTCAAATCCAAAAAGTTCAAAATCAATTTGAAAAGAAGTGATTCTATTACATATAGATATAAATGGTCCAACAATAAAGTGCTTCCTAGATAACGATGATAATAGCTCTAAATGGCCAGTCACTGAGGAGAATGGATACCAAAAAATAAAAAATTCAAGGAGTATATAGATGAATAGTAGCGCTGAAGACAAATGTGTAACGGTAGGTGAAGATAGTAGTAAGGTAATGAATTACTGGTGATGAGGCTGGTACACAAATGATGGAGAAAAACAGTCCTGTATAGATGGAACTTGAACCGAAGGATTATGTCACAGTAATAACAAGATTGAATAAATTATACAGAATAGAGCATGTAGTAGGTAGTTGTAAACAATCTCTGGGCAATGATGCCACATCCGTAATGGTAGTAGCTAAGAGTCCATTTGTGGGGTTTGCGGAGGTTATTCAGCTGCTATAGCGCGCTGTGGATGATTGTCTGGAGCACACTGATGTTAATTATGCTGAGCCTCGGGGTGCACGCTCCCAATTAAAGATGTAATAGCACGTTCTCCTTGGTGGCTTGTCTAATTAGAATAGCAAATCAGAGTGGCACTTGTGATAAATAATGAATAAAAATCAGTCCGATATAATAAACAGCCAATGGTAGAACTCAGGACTGGGTTCAAACTACCGGACCTATAGCATAACTGGAGTTTAGCGTTTTTTACTACTGTGCATTCGTAGTCAATTTTTTACGTAAGCTACGTATCTTTTCCTAGGTAGATTGCATATATGCGGTCTTAAAGATAGTCTGAACACGGTCCTCAGTGAGTATAGCAGCAAAAGGTCAGTTAACAGAACAGCTCTTACACATTTTTCCTATTCTGTTTCATCAGAAATTGTTGTTTATTTAGCTTTTTATATACATTGCAATTAATAGAACGTGTTACCTAAAACCAAAAAACTGTAGCCTTACCATACTATTGATCTGTTCTTTACAACCAATTATGATTTTGATCACTTATGAGCAGGTAATTTAAAACCAGGTACCTCTACACTCAGTATTCATGTTCTTTGATGAAACAGAGTACCAGCACTTAAGGTCTTTTATTAAGCAGCTTTATCGCTGTTATACTGGTCCTTCCCAATTTTACTAAAATTCTCTTTAAGTCTTAAATTAATGAAGCTAGAAGGAGCGGAGAATTCACCTGCCTCTAGAAGGTGTGCAGACAAAAACATTAACTAGTTATTAATTAATTAAAACTGTATCAAACAATGCTGTCAAAAATGTGTGATTTATTATAAATGTCTATTGAGACCCAATATGCCAATAATGTATGTGAAAATGTATGCATCTATATCCCCGTTTTTGGGCAATGGATTTCAGTTAAATGTAGTCCTGGTGGTTGATTTCAACGGGTCTCTTTCTATTACAATTTATATTCACCATTGACATGAGAAAGCTGTGAGACACATCTATCATATTTGAGAGAATATCCATTCTTTATTGGATTATATATACTGTACTAGACACACATCATTTAGGCAGGATTAGAGATACTCACTAATTTGTGTTTAAAAGGGAATTAATCCTTGATTGTCTCTTATTGGGCAAAACCACTGTATCATGTTTTTAACAATTTTTGGTACTAATGCACTGTAGGCTCTTTTATGTTTTTATATTTCGCGTGGTAATCAGATATATTTTTTTATTGAAATTTAATAAACAAATATATTTTAAACAATACATTTCTGGAAATAATAAATAATAACTGATAAGACCCAGAGTACCAATAAGAGGTGTCTTTTTACAAAAAGTAATCCCCGAATAAGGGGCCTTTTGTGTTTCTAAATATAACTTAGCTTCTTCTTTATACCTCGGTGCACCTCCCTCATAATGGGGAAGTGGTCTTTGTGACAGACTATCAGGAGTGCTAGTACAATTCTGTTTTAATTTCTAAATACATTAACTACATAAGTGTATGTATAAGTGCATGTTTTCCAGGTCTCACTGCTGGAGCACAGGTGTGTTCATTACTAACTGTCACATTTTAAAAGCTCCACAGGTGCTGCTCATTATATCACTTGTGATTCTTTAAGGAAACCTAGAAAATATGGGCTGTTAGTGGTCCCTGAGGACTGAGGTTTGGGAACACTGCACTAGTCAAGAACTAACCAGACTTCAAATGACATTTAAATAGAAGATCACTCTAGCCCAGGGTACAAATTGATTTAACATATGGAAATGGATAAAACGTTAGTTCTAGTAAGTATAAACACAGAACGTTACAACAGTATTAATAGATCATTTACATGCTAGCACTAAATATATGTATGCAAAACAAATAATAAAACTTTGTCACAATGTATACATATATATTACTTAAGGGTATTCTATCAGGTCATATATTTATATTTGAAAAGAAAAAAAATTCTAATATGTTAAAACATACAATAGATAAATAAAATAGGAAAAATGACAGAACAACATCAGAAGAGTTATGTAGTTACCTGGGCTCCACCTAAAAGCTGTGCCCGCTGAAGTGGAGAGAGGCCAGAAGGAAACGGGTGTCTCAAAAGTGATGCAGGATTACTCTGCGGAAAAAAAAAGAAGAAACTATTCCAACACCCACAGGCTAGGCAAGAACTGAAGACCTACAATGGCAAAAAACAAAAAAAAGCTCTCCAAAACCTTCAAATCCAGTTATTTTTATATCCAAGAAACAATGATCTTAAAAAAAAAAAAAAAAATTAAAAAAAAATATATAAAATAA
>WWET01004011.1:70271-86637 GCA_011038615.1 Limnodynastes dumerilii | reverse complement strand
GTGACTTGGGGTTAGGGAGTGGGGAGACTTACAGTGTTCGGTGCTCCGTGGATCAATTGAAATAGGGCGGTTTGCTACGGTGACCCACACTATTACGATTGGACAGATCGATACTACCAGACTCGAAAAGCATGAAATCTTTTTAATCAATCCGACATTTCAGAGACGTTCAAAGTCTCTATCATTAGGGACATATGATGATATCCCTGTCCCTGATGATAGAGACTTGAACGCCTCTGGAAAAAAGATTTCATGCTTTTCAAGTCTGGGAGTGCCGCTTTCTCTGTTTTTCTGTGTCTACTACAGATGATTGAAGCAAGAGTGCTGTGTGTGTGTTTGTGTGTATACGGACATGTGTTTTTGTCAGTCCCTATAGCAAATCACAATAGAATCGCACCTCTCTGGCTGCGATTTTTTTTTGTGATTTCTAGGCGATTTCACCGCGATTCTCTAGCATTACAAAAAATCGGGACCACGATTACAACACAGGCGATTCCAAATCACACTCAAATTGTGGGATTTGGAGCTTAATAAATACTGTTTAGTGATTTTTTAGCCCCAAATCATGCGATTTGAGGCGATTTAGACAAAATCGACTTTAATGAATCTGGACCCAAGAAAGCCTAGAGGAACTAAACATGTACAGCTTGGAGCAGAGAAGGGAGAGGGGTGATACGAAAGCAGCTTTCACATATATCAAGGGTTGTGACCAGCTAGAGGAGGGGGGCATTTTTCAGAGGAAGAGGTGTAATAGAAGACAAGGGCATGAATATAAACTGGAGGGTGGTAGATTCAGAGGAAATGTGCGGAAAAATTACTTCACTGAAAGGGTGATAGATAAGTGGAATAGCCTCCCATCTGAGGCGGTTGAGGCCAATACAGTAGAACAGTTTAAACATGCTTGGGATAAATATAAGGATATCCTAAATTGTAAACTAAATTGACGGTAAATAGGGTCTAGGGTCCGTATAGTTTTGAATAAACAAATGGGCAGACTAGATGGGCCATGTGGCTCTTATTTGCTGTCCCTTTTTGTGTTTCTATGAGCCTGGAACAGCTTTATTCATTTGAAAACGTTAAGGTAAGTAAATAGACCCCCTAAGTCTGAATCTGACCCTTTATTATTAACACAAAAATAATGGGATCATCCAAAGACCCAAATGTGGTACAGCCCAAAAAGAAACACTGGTTGTATATCTGCTAAATCCTTGTGTACAGTTCTGGGAAAAACAGCATTCTCTCAGTCACAGAAAAATATTCTCTAGTGTGTGACATTTTTAATAGAACTCGTGCTCCTCAATAGGATGACCCATTCCATCACAACCTGTCAGTTTAGTAAATTGCTGTTTGATACATGCGGGGAAGAATGCACAATGCTAACAATTTTCATGCCCTGCCCCTTGAAACCTCAGCTGAAGAGGTCACTTAGAAGATTGTGTCTTGTAAGAAATAATTATCTGTCTGTCCAACAACATAAAAGTGATTGATGGACAAGACATAAATTGTACACACCCTGGGATACACGCACAAATTTAGTTACACGCATTACAGTATAAATATACACAAAGTTATATGATAATTATATAAAAAAAATTGACTGTATTCACCCTGTGTCATTATTATAGATTGACCAAGATCCTTCTGGAAAAAATACCTGTTTTATGTTTCAGAGGACATTTTGGTATGTGTTTTGGCCTACTGAATTGTTCAACAAGAAGGTAATAAATACATTTTTAAAATGAATGCATACATACATACACACATACATACATACATATATATATATATACATACATACATACATATATACATACATATATACATACACACATACATACATACATACATACATTAAGATAATAAAAGCTTCAAAATTAAGCAAATATGATCACTCAATACTCTTAAAAACCTGTTGTCCTCACCTTCCAAAGAAATATCAGCAGCAAAACCATACAAGAAAAACACTCCACAATGAAATGTTGAATGAGTTCAATGTTGAAGTTTTGAAGTTAGCAACACTTATTTTTGCCTAGGCCACGGTGAAGGCTAAATGATATGAGCACATTTGTGTATATACTTGTTTTACTCTTCACACCCCAACACAAAGTATAGTATTGTGAGAAAACTCTCAAGCCACAATAAAATTAAACAGTAATTCTGAGGGGTCATTGCATATGAAATGGTCTAATTATAAATTTTCTGGTTGTTTAACCATGTTTTTTTCTTTGTCAGTTATCTTCCCTATATGCCGATAATTTCGGCTTCTTCCTTTTAAGAAATGGTAGCCAACTTTAAATCATGGCAGACAGCAATTTTCGGGTTTCTAAACAATTACACAAATGCAAATATCCCATGTGGGATATGGAAGAGCCTTGAGACAAAAACAAAAAAAAAAAAAAGAAAAAACCTGGTTTTTTTGCGCTAGAAATTGCTTGGGTAAAAATTACAAGCTGCATGTTTTGACTTTGGCTAGTTATCAAACTTTTCTTTGCTTCTAAAGAATGTGGCTGTGGCAACAGGGTGAAGATGCAAAGTTTTGCGTGTTTTTGACTTTTGAATGTCAGAAGAAATACAAATTTAAGGCCATGTAACACTCACATGTGTGCGTGAACCACGTGGCAGAGCTGGTTCTTCAATCTCCTTCACTAGCTGACTCAGACTATGCTCTAGCTCTTCTTGTTGGTCCCCCAGTAGATCCAGGTTGGGGGAGGAACTTCTGTCCACAACATTAGAAGTTGGGAGCTTCTCTTCCATCTCTGCCAAACGTTCATGTTCTTCTCGCCAGTCATCGTCTTCAAAGAAAAAGAGTACATAAATCAATCCTCTTTATTATGGACTAGCTATCACAAAGTCCAGATAAAATAGGAATTTTTTTTTACCCCATTAGACTTGTGTAATATAGGTCTCTGCTTCATCTCAACCTATTGTAAATGTAATAACATTAATGCAGATTTCTGGCATATGTTCTGGGCCTGCCCTGTGCTCTGTACCCTTTGGGATGTGGTCTGGTCTTGTATCTATATGACAGCCGATATGCCTCTGCCTCCAGACCTGGCAGGAGTTCTATTTGTGTTAACACTTGGTAAAAATATTAATGCCAGTGCATAAGTATTGCATTTGTCCACTCTAGCCAATGTCATTGTGAGATTGTACAATGTGGATAGGGTGATTAATGCTATGGAATATCATGAGCATTACCTCTACACACAGAGGATGCTCTACCTAACACTTTTATTTATTTTTTTAATTCTCTCTAACACTGAAGTGTAAATTGTTTTCACTCTCCTCACCATTTAGCAAATGTGTTGATTACTGCCTGTGTCCGACCATGAGGTTACCCAGCTATATTTTAGATCAAGTCTGATCGTCATGTTGTGCTTCCAACGTGATGCTAATCTCTATCTTACTGTGTATTTTGTAATCTGTACAGCTGGTAACTTTGCATTTTGTGTTTAGGGGATAGGATGTTTGATAATGAGCCCCCATGGAGAAATTGATATTATGGTGACTACTAAAAAAACCTCTTTTTTCTGTCAACCTATAGGGCAGTGGTTCCCAAACTGTGCGCCGCAGCTCCCTGGGGTGCCGCAACGCTCTCACCAGGGTGACGTGGAATGTTTCTATTTTCTATTTGTCTTAGGGGGGCCTTGAAAAAAAAATATGGAGAGCCTAAGGGTGCCTCGAACTGAGAAACTTTGGGAGCCACTGCTATAGGGGGATACAGGGGACATTCTAAAGCTTCTTCTAAGGGAGAAAATGCCCTTAAAAAGCCTCATCCAGAAACTTGCATCCAAAGGTTAGCATCCCGAGATGCAAAACCTTGCACCTTACAAGATTTCACAAAAGTGTGGACAGACCACCAATGTTAAAGATATAGGTTGCCTAACCTATGTTATGTCTTAATGTTAAGTAGTTCTATTTGTTATGTAGGGGCTGGGAATCTACCTATTATGCTATCAAGAGTTAAGGAAATGCAATTATCAGGTAAAATTCTACCTCTTCCTTATACCTTGATGGCAGCATAGGACCCTGGGTCTTACCCAAGTTAACATCAGGTAGGGTAACAACATACAGAAATTTTCTCTTTATTTCAAACAATGGCACTCAAGATTTTCGTTCCAATTTTGGCACCAGATGAGGCAAGAATGTTAATTTTGTAATGATTAGTTAATGTATGGATGGAAGACCACCCAGTCGCGTGTAGAGATCTTGGATGGTAGCAGATTCTTTTTCCACCCAGGACGTTGCCATAGGGGCTTTGAGACCCACAGGTGTCTCCTAGTTTTTGCAGATGTATGCCTGTTGGATATGGTCGACTTTGCAGCTGGACGAACATTGTATTCGCCTTCAGGAATAACAAATAACTGCTTGATCTTCCTAAACTGCCTAGTCTTTTCCTTTTCTGCAACTGGGTTAGGACAAAAAGACCACTTTCTGGTTCAGATGGAAGTTAGAAACTACCTTGAGAAGGAAACTAGGATTAGTCCTAAGCACAACCTTGTCTTAATGAAAACAGGTGTAGGGCTCTTCTTCTCAAAATGCTTGTATTTGTGAGACCTTCCTAGTTAATGTGATTGCTACTAAGGCTATTTTCCAGAACAAAATCTTAAATTGAGCTTCTTCAAATGGTTCAAATAGATAAGTTAATGCAACCAAATTAAGGTCCCTTTTGAGGAACCACAGGTTTTGTTCTGATCGCTGTTTGAATAAATTGTTTAACATATTTATTATTGGTTAAGTTCAAATCCAAAGACTGCACTACGTGCTGAAATATGCACCTTAAGAGTTCTAAGGGCACTTGCAATCTGGCCTGTAAGAATTCGAATATTTTGACAGACGGAGAAAACAATTCATAAGAGTTTTCCCGCACATCAGCTTTTACGTTTCCCAAACTCTGTGATAAATCTTAGAGGTGGTAGGTTTCTCTTGCTTTTACCAGGGTGTTAATTACCTTGGATGGAAATTCTTGGGTAGCAAGGTTTGAGACTTCAACAGTCACACCATCAGTTTTAAGGCCTCCGGACATGGATCACATACCTTGCCCTGTTTCAAAAAAAGTCACAGAAAGGAAGCCAGCCTCAATGGCTTGTCTGCTGCTAAATTGAGCACTTGTGGGAACTAAGCTCGTTTTGGCCAGAACGGAAGAATTACTATAAAACTTGATTACGTCATTCTGATCTTGTTTATTACTCTTTGTATCAATGGGTACCAGTGGAAAGACATATGCAGATGGAATTGTCACTCCATTGATAGGCAGTCTACACATCAGGATTCCTGCTCTTAGAATCTGGAGAAAAAAAAACTCCTCACCTTCCTGTTCTTGGATGTCAACATGAGATCTATGTCTGGACTTCCCCATCTCTCCGTTATCTGATTGAAGACTGACTGATACAGTTCTCATTCTCCAGGAAGAATAGAGTTATTGCTTAGAGAATCTGCCACAACACTGACATTTCCTGCTATCTATACTGCAGTGATTTCTCTAGTTCCCCTTAAACCCACAGAAGCAAGGTTATGGCTATTTCATAAGCTTCCTGCTTCTGGTTCCTCCCTGGTGGTTAACGTAAGCTACCACCGCCTTGTTTGAGCGATCGACAACTGGTCTTTGAGCCGAGAGGATGAAAATTAAGACGTTTCTGTAACTTGCGATTTGCAGACTGCTCCCCAACCTTTGGCACTGGCATCTGTGGTTAATACCACTGACTCTTGAAAGGTATTTCTTGTGATATATTTTCCTTGCACCTCCAGCAGTGCTGGTCTTTTCTTACTTCTGGCAATTTCAAAATTAGCTGATACCTCTCCTTCGAATTTCTGTCCCATTTTTTCAAAACGCAGTATTGAAGAGCCCTCATATGAAGTCTGGCCCATGGTACTGTATCTATGGATGCTGACATGAAACCTAGGATTCTCATGCATTCCTTTGTAGAGGCCCTTAGTTGTTTCTTTATTTACAATACCTGTTCTACAAACAACTTAATTTCCGATTGTAGTAACACTTTTTCCAGAACAAAAAGTTCACCTTTTCCTTTTGCCGTTTGAAAAGGTAGAAGAGTCAGCAAAATACTAAAGTTTGCCTTGCCCCAAAAACCAACTCATCCATGTTATAAGTAGCAGAAGAATCCCTAACACTAGAAGAGTTTTCGTCAAATGCCCAAAGTAACTCACCCTCCTCCTTAGAAGATAGGTAAATATCTGACATAACTGTTTGAACTATCTCTGGAACATTATGTTTACTCATCATCCTATGGGGGTTGATAAGGAGGCATTCCAAAGAGGAGGCCCCAGCAAGAGACAACACAAACCTAGTCTCACCAAGGGACACCACACTAGTGGACAGTAACAGATGTGAAATTGGACTTTGTGGTGAAGTAGGAGAACAGAAAGGATTCCTTACAGCTTGTTAAGACATTCTCTGGGGGAGTTCAGCAATGGATATCATCAGAGCCTTAAGTCTGTTGTCCCACAGGCAATGATGTAGACACAGGCAACAGTTGGTTATGGAACTCAGCCTAACACGCTGCATACAGGTTCTACTGTGCACAACACAATTTAATATTACCTTCATCACAAGGATAATGCGGCACACACCTAATTGGGCAGGGTAGAGGGAGAGGGAGATGAAGGCACTGTAAGGCTAATAAATAAATATACAGATGTTGTAGTTTACTGCATGAGATCCTCATGCAGTAAACTACATATATATGAAAGAAAGGACCAGCGCAAATTGTGTCACTGTGACAATTCTATGTATAAGTTCTGCCAAAACCAGATTTTTATATATCCGGGGCTGCAGTCCTTGTATTGTCCTGCTGGTAAGGCAGGTCAAAGTTCAAGATTACAGGGGAAATAGTAGTACTAGGTCTGCGCCTGGTCAGAGATAGTAAATCTATAATTAGTTTGTTTGAAATGAATTTAGTATGGCCTTTTTGTTAGGGAGCTGTCCAAAGATCCACTTCACTGGAAAGACAATTTATCCCTTGGCACATATGTTGCATGAAAGAAAGAAAGAGAGAGACGGACCATAGTATAACACTGTTTAAAAATCTATAATTTAACTATAAGTGGTTAAAATTCTGCGTACCAGAGAGCAAATAATAAAACGCACATAAGCATATGTGTGGAAGTCCTACTGTATTGTCGAGTTCTCCTGCCCACTAAAGTGATCCACTCACTGGTTGCGTTTGGTTGAAGGGGTTAAACTCACACAGGGACCGCTTTCACACAAAGCTCCAAACCTACGCGTTTCGTCTGGAGAGTTTATCGGCTCCACTTGACTTCCCCAGGGATCATTATCTATATCTATTATAACTGATCCCTGAGGAAATCAAGTGGAGCCGATACTCTCCAGACGAAACGCGTAGGTTTGGATCTTTGTGTGAAAGCGATCCCTGAATGAGTTTAACCCCTTCAACCAAACGCAACCAGTGAGTGGATCACTTTAGTGGGCAGGAGAACTCGACAATACAGTAGGACTTCCACACATATGCTTATGTGCGTTTTATTATTTGCTCTCTGGTACGCAGAATTTTAACCACTTATAGTTAAATTATAGATTTTTAAACAGTGTTATACTATGGTCCGTCTCTCTCTTTCTTTCTTTCATGCAACATATGTGCCAAGGGATAAATTGTCTTTCCAGTGAAGTGGATCTTTGGACAGCTCCCTAACAAAAAGGCCATACTAAATTCATTTCAAACAAACTAATTATAGATTTACTATCTCTGACCAGGCGCAGACCTAGTACTACTATTTCCCCTGTAATCTTGAACTTTGACCTGCCTTACCAGCAGGACAATACAAGGACTGCAGCCCCGGATATATAAAAATCTGGTTTTGGCAGAACTTATACATAGAATTGTCACAGTGACACAATTTGCGCTGGTCCTTTCTTTCATATATATATATGTAGTTTACTGCATGAGGATCTCATGCAGTAAACTACAACATCTGTATATTTATTTATTAGCCTTACAGTGCCTTCATCTCCCTCTCCCTCTACCCTGCCCAATTAGGTGTGTGCCGCATTATCCTTGTGATGAAGGTAATATTAAATTGTGTTGTGCACAGTAGAACCTGTATGCAGCGTGTTAGGCTGAGTTCCATAACCAACTGTTGCCTGTGTCTACATCATTGCCTGTGGGACAACAGACTTAAGGCTCTGATGATATCCATTGCTGAACTCCCCCAGAGAATGTCTTAACAAGCTGTAAGGAATCCTTTCTGTTCTCCTACTTCACCACAAAGTCCAATTTCACATCTGTTACTGTCCACTAGTGTGGTGTCCCTTGGTGAGACTAGGTTTGTGTTGTCTCTTGCTGGGGCCTCCTCTTTGGAATGCCTCCTTATCAACCCCCATAGGATGATGAGTAAACATAATGTTCCAGAGATAGTTCAAACAGTTATGTCAGATATTTACCTATCTTCTAAGGAGGAGGGTGAGTTACTTTGGGCATTTGACGAAAACTCTTCTAGTGTTAGGGATTCTTCTGCTACTTATAACATGGATGAGTTGGTTTTTGGGGCAAGGCAAACTTTAGTATTTTGCTGACTCTTCTACCTTTTCAAACGGCAAAAGGAAAAGGTGAACTTTTTGTTCTGGAAAAAGTGTTACTACAATCGGAAATTAAGTTGTTTGTAGAACAGGTATTGTAAATAAAGAAACAACTAAGGGCCTCTACAAAGGAATGCATGAGAATCCTAGGTTTCATGTCAGCATCCATAGATACAGTACCATGGGCCAGACTTCATATGAGGGCTCTTCAATACTGCGTTTTGAAAAAATGGGACAGAAATTCGAAGGAGAGGTATCAGCTAATTTTGAAATTGCCAGAAGTAAGAAAAGACCAGCACTGCTGGAGGTGCAAGGAAAATATATCACAAGAAATACCTTTCAAGAGTCAGTGGTATTAACCACAGATGCCAGTGCCAAAGGTTGGGGAGCAGTCTGCAAATCGCAAGTTACAGAAACGTCTTAATTTTCATCCTCTCGGCTCAAAGACCAGTTGTCGATCGCTCAAACAAGGCGGTGGTAGCTTACGTTAACCACCAGGGAGGAACCAGAAGCAGGAAGCTTATGAAATAGCCATAACCTTGCTTCTGTGGGTTTAAGGGGAACTAGAGAAATCACTGCAGTATAGATAGCAGGAAATGTCAGTGTTGTGGCAGATTCTCTAAGCAATAACTCTATTCTTCCTGGAGAATGAGAACTGTATCAGTCAGTCTTCAATCAGATAACGGAGAGATGGGGAAGTCCAGACATAGATCTCATGTTGACATCCAAGAACAGGAAGGTGAGGAGTTTTTTTTTCTCCAGATTCTAAGAGCAGGAATCCTGATGTGTAGACTGCCTATCAATGGAGTGACAATTCCATCTGCATATGTCTTTCCACTGGTACCCATTGATACAAAGAGTAATAAACAAGATCAGAATGACGTAATCAAGTTTTATAGTAATTCTTCCGTTCTGGCCAAAACGAGCTTAGTTCCCACAAGTGCTCAATTTAGCAGCAGACAAGCCATTGAGGCTGGCTTCCTTTCTGTGACTTTTTTTGAAACAGGGCAAGGTATGTGATCCATGTCCGGAGGCCTTAAAACTGATGGTGTGACTGTTGAAGTCTCAAACCTTGCTACCCAAGAATTTCCATCCAAGGTAATTACCATATTACCAACCACTTCTACAATTTAACACATTACGAACACAAACCCGCATGCTCTCTTTTCTACAATTCCCTCATCTCTGCTACTAACACTGCTGTGTGACTGGAGCATACAGAGCATTGAGCACTTTTGTCATACACCCTGGCTGGTCCATTGTGTGATATATAGCACTTGCCCTTATGTATCAAACCCATTGTCCTATAGAGTGTAAGCCTGTGAGCAGGGCCCTCTTACCCTGTCTGTTATTCCCCAGTATTGTTATAAAGATTGTAACATTGTAAAGCGCTACGTAATCTGTGGGCGCTATATAAAAACCTGTTAATAAAATAATAAAATAAATAAATCTGAAGGGACAGAGTTGTCCTTTATTTCAAGGAATGTAATAAAACATGCAAGGAAATCAGACTGGCATAAATATAAAATGGAAAACAAGGCATAAAGAAAAGTAACACAAAACTTTCTAAGTATGACTAAAAGATTTTAAAGTATATAAATAGCAAATGGACCAGAAAGAATAATATAGGACCCCTAAGAAGTGAGATAAGTGGATTGATCAATGATGATAAGGAAAAAGCAGAGGTATTAAATACTTCATTTTCTTCTTTTACTATAGAGGAACATATTGTAGAAATAATACATAAAAATGGAAATGCAACCATACCTTTAATTATCTATTGGCTGACAAAAGAGGAAGTTCAAAGATAATTGAATAAAATTAAGATAATCAGAGCTCCAGGTTCAGATGGCATACAGCCAAGTGTTCTTATAAAGCCCAACTCAGATATTGCTTGACCCTTATTCTTAATTTTCATACATTTAATTTAATCAGGCTTCATACCAAGGGATTGGCATGTAGCAGATATGGAGCCTCATTTACTAAGTGTGATTGGCGTAAAATCGCCGGAGATTGAAGTAGTTTACCGGCGATTTGCAAGTCTCAGGATTTACTAAAGCAAAATCTCCACAAACTCGCCGGAGATGAGTGGAGAATTAAATCTCTAGTGTTTCAATCTCTTTGGTGATTTTTTGCACGAGGAACATACAAATCTCTGGATTTACTAAGGGGGATTTTCAAAATCTCTGGAGTTTGGCCTTAAAGTCTCCAGAGTTAAATCTCAGGTGTGTCAGTGGAGACTTTGCTTAAATTGCTGGCAATTGGTCATTAATCATCTGTCAGGCTATAAAAGTAAGGTGCAAATGTATTTCAGCTGCTTTGTTTAGACTCAAACAAAAGCTATGGCTTCTTGTATGCTGCATATGCATAGTGGATATTTAATGTGCAGCTTAGCCTTAATAAGGGCAACAGAAAGGACAGAGCAACAGGAGGACCACAACCATCAGCAACCCCTGGTTCATCACAGGCAGCGCATAACACATCATTTGCGTGTGTTTTGCCGGCGTTTGAAGTTTGACTCCCTGTCTGATCAGACAGTTCAGTTATTTTACCTCAACCGCAGTAACCTCCTGAGCCTTTATGAGAAGGTGAGATGGGATTTGGACCCAGCAACAAAACTGTTGGGCTGCACAAATTACTGTGTGTTCTCACCTTTTTGGCCACAGGGTCATTCCAGTCTGTGACTGGCAGAGTGGTTGGAATCACAGGCATCAATTTCACATTACTCAACTCATGTTAAGTGCACCGATAAAATTGTTGCGTACATATATTTGCTTCCCCAGCCATAATGAAAATGGACATGACCTGAAGTTACACTTTTATCGGCTCTCTGGATTTACCAATGAGCTTGGAGCGATAGATTTCACACATATTGCGCTGAGACCACCTAAAAGAAGGGCACATTTATACACAAATCATCACCTTTACCACTCATTAAATGTGCAGATAGTCTGTGATGCTAATAGTGTTCTGTGTGAAGTCTCCCAATTCTTTATGTAACACCGGAGATTTTAAAGCAAACTCTGGAGATTTACTGTGAAACAAGCATTTTCCTACACATAACATTACAGTCATACAAATCGCAGGCAACTCCGGAGATTTAAATCACCGGAGATGAATCTTCGGACATCTCCGGAGTTTGAAAATCTACATGCAACATCTCCCCTTAGTAAATACAGAGATTTTTGTGAAAAAATCTCCACAACCCCGGAAACGTATGGAGATTTTTTTGGGGAGATTTAAATCTTCCCTTAGTAAATGAGGCCCCTGGTCATTTCTGAAAAGCTATTGATCACAGAAAAGAATGTTTAGACCATCAATCCCCCCACCTCATTAAAAGTGACGTTTAAAATGGTTATAGTAATAAACTAAAGAAAAAAACCCACAAAGCTGACCTTAAGATCTGGCTGTGAGAAGAGCTCAGGTTTCTTCAGCCGGCAGGTCACATAACACGCTGTGAGGGGAAGTCACAGTGTGGATGACTCATCGCAGTTGCAGAGCTGAAGACTTCCTGTCTCTCTCTCTCTGCAGGGGATGACTAATACACAGCAATTGTGAATTACCGGAGGGGGAGAGAGACAGCAGAAAGTCCCATGCTGTCCCCCATACTCGAACTCCATTATAGTGCTGCATTTGTAGTATACCACAGGGTGTTATGGTATATCATGTCTGTATTGCTTAAGAAACACGTCTATTAATGCCATAACCTCGATGACAATGTCATTGCTTTATGGAGCTTGAATGGTAAAGTCTCAAAGGTCTCTGCTTTTGTGTCAATGTATTATATGTCTTTGTTTAGAACAGTAAACAGTTAATTTCCTATAGACTGACAGGTATGGGGGTGACAGCAGCAGCACTGAATAAGTTAGACATGTGCCATCACCCGGTGGCATTCTATATAGCGGTGAAGGGCTAACAATGCTATGTGTACGAGCAGCTTAGTAGAGTTGCTGGTAATATGGTAGATGGGCCTGATGTGTTGGCTTGTGGTGCAAACATTCGTGTGGAAGAACGCATGCGGACATGAGAAGCTGACAGATTACCCGATTACAGGCAAGTGAAATATTTTGCATTTACTCACTATAAATGCGCGTTTGGTTTTCTCTATCATAGTATGCAGCAACATTGAAGCCACCAGTGGCCCGGCATTGGTGTACCACGAAGCACTGCTTACAAGACCTCCAGTGGATGGGGATAGTGCAAATTCCTTTGTTAGCCAGGAGAGGGTAGCAAATATGTTAATCAGAAGGGATTGCTCCTGGATTCACTGCCTAAACTCTGTTGCTCCTTCCCATTGAGCTATTTTCTGTAAATGTTGCTGTATATTTTCCTATAAATGTTTCTTTTTCTTGAGGCTTCTATGTCTACAAGCTTTCTGATTTTATGGATAGCCCCTCTTTCTGACCCTTTTGGGAATGTTTAGGACTATTTCTTCCTGATTTTTTAACCTCTTCCCTGCATTTTGGGTTTAAGTGTGTTTGACCAATATTGTTGATGTAAAGTTTTATATTTAATTGTATTACTTCTCTCCCCTTGGACATTTTGCTTGTTTTTATCATATTGGATTTTTTTTTTAACGCACTGAGACACAATAAATAAAAAAAACACAGCACTAAGAGCAAACTCCTAAAAAAGTAATTCACCAATTTGAAAATAAATATAAACCGAACAGTAGATAAAAGCAATTGAAATTTAATTAACCGCTAGTTAAGCGCTAAATATACGCATACAAAATCCACATAATATAACATTAAAACTTGACATAAGATTAGTTTGTGGACAGCTAAATACTCTACAATGAACCAGGAAAATAATTTAGTTGTCATTCCACATCAGTTCAACCAGGGGTGTCCACCACCCATCTCAGATTTTTTACGAAAATATTTTAGTTAAGAGAAGATGTCAAAAAGACATTTTCTGCCAAATATCTCAACAGTTTGACCTTTAGTTCAATAAATATTGATTTTCAATGTATTCAACTATTTATTAATCGTGGCTTATTTCAATTTATTTGAAGTATTACGGGTGTTTATTAAGGAATCACCACAGAAGTGGGACACCTAAGGTAACTTTTCGTCCCGAATACAAAAATCCAAACCAAATTATTGTGTTTGACTTCCATTTCGAGTTACAGTGAAAATACAAACTTTTGGAACAGAATTAAAAACGCTAGGTTAAATAAACGTTTAAAATCCCAATTTATTTTAGGTGCTTAACAAAGGTAAACATTACCACCACAAAAAAATCTGCATGTTGTATGGTGAAGAAAAAAAATGATGAAGTTGACATTCGATTACTGTTGTAACACACATAATTTACACAAGAACCCTTGACATTTAAAAACTATACTAAAAAAGTGAGAAACCCTCCTATACAGAAACTGAAACGTAACAGAAACTGATGGGAAGGTGATTCCCGTCCCAAACTGACACCGACAGAGAAAGTGAGAGGGAGACAGTCAATTATGGCAGCTTCTCCTCCAAAGTGCACATTTGGTATTCTTTTTAATACTGACTGCCATATATCACTATCTACTCAAATCCCCTGGATTACATAGCTGGGACCACTTTATAGATGAAGAAAAATAACTTGATTCTGAGAACTGAAGTTTTAAAGGTAGCAATCAGTGATTCTGGAACCTCAGTCTGCTACCACCATAAAAAGGCACTGCTGTTAAACCATGAAAAACATCAGAAAACATGCTGTAATCCTTTCTTGTCTCACAATAAAGTAGCCAGAAAAAGCTTAAGAGTTGTGTCACTGAAGCTGGTCAAAGAAAATGGCGAGTGTCAACTTCATGGTGGTATTAAGCCAGGACAGAAACTTTGCCTTTTGCCTTTGCAACTTCAGTTCTCAGAATCAAAAGTTTTTTCTTCATCTGTAAAGTGGTCCCAGCTATGTAATCCAGTGGTGTTTGAGTAGATAGTGATATGGCAGTCAGTATTTAAAAGACTACCAAATACGCACTTTGGAGGAGCAGCTGCCATAATTGATTATCTTTCTGTCTGTCTCCCTCTCACTTTCTCTGTCAGTGTGGAAAGGGAATCACCTTCCCATTAGTTTCTGTTAAGTTTCAGTTTCCGTATAGGAGGGTTGCTCACTTTTTTAGTACAGTTTTTAAATTTCATGGTTTCTTGTGTAAATTATGTACTCGTATGTGTTACAACAGTAATCGAATGTCAACTTTATTATATTTTTTCTTCACTATAAAACAGAGTACCATGCTGATTTTTTTGTGGTGGTAATGTATACCTTTGTTAAGCACCTAAAATAAATTTGGATTTTTAACGTTGATTTAACCTAGCGTTTTTAATTCTGTTGCAAAAGCTTGTATTTTCACTGTAACCCTAAACTGAAGTCATATACAGTACTTCGGTTTGGATTTTTGGATTCAGGACGAAAAGTTACCTTAGGGGTCCCACTTCTGTGGTGATTCCTTAATAAACACCCGTGATACTTTAAATAAACTGGAATAAATAAGCAGCGATTAATAAATAGTTTAATACATTGAAAAACAATAAGTAAAGGTTAAACTGTTGAGATATTTGGCAGAAATTGTCTTTTTGAGATCCTCCCTGAACTAAAATATTTTCGTAAAAATCTGAGATGTGTGGTGGACATTTCATTTTTTGGGTGATCTGATGTGGACTGTCCCTTAGCTGACAATAAATTTTTTGCAGTGGTAAATGTTCTTCCATACAAGCAGCTTTGGTCAATAAGGACTGAGAATAGGGTCCAGTACCAATTAGGGATGTTGATGTCCCAAAATGAATGATGGTAACAATATTGTAGCAACAGCAAGAATGTCAAAGTCCGTGCAGTAAAGTTGTAGATGACATTAGGACCCCCCGGTCCAAGCAATAAACGTAGGGCAATGTTCGTTGTAAGTATATACTCACTGTCTTGGTCAGTTCAATAAATAGAGCGGTCCAGGGATAGAGCTACATGAGTTCCTTTCGAAGGGCAAAAGGTATACGGACATAACGGAGGCCACTCGCGTCAGTGCTCCTAGGGAACCGCAATTCAAATAACAGGTGTAGAGATCAGCTATGCTGGTGTTCCAGCAAAAGTATTTCATCTTGAACTATGACTTTCTCAAAGCGGAGTGATTGACTCATGTGGTCATGCCTCTTATATCCCAAACACAAAGCTTGTGGTTAATTAATAGGCTGAACCCAGACAGAGATGTTAGTTATTTGTTTACATATAGTATGTAATGCTCAGTTTATATTGATTTTCAAATTGGTGAATTACTTTTTAGTAGTTTACTCTATTAGCGCTGTTTTTCTATTTATTGGCTATTTGCTTACCCCAGATTTGAATAACCACCTGTCCCCACTGCCAAGACACAGGTTCAAGGAGCAGTTAGCATGCAGCTTATGGTTCAGAGACAGCATGGGTGCGACAGGATAAGGTACATTTTATGATGGGGTAATTTCTTATTTAAGCAGCTTAGGTATAGGTATGGGCTCATTACTATATCTGTTTTGCACCCTGAGTGCATTTTACATGTCAGTAAACAGCAGCAAATAAAAAGCATGATAGGCACTTTGCTTTATGATTTAGTCATCTAAATAACTTCAATTTTACTGTTTTTTGGTCTAGATGTTACCAGAGCACCAGGGGCATTCACAATTATGAGTGACAGTTAACACACACAATATATATATATATATACACACATATTATATATATATATATATACACACACACACACACACATATATACACACACATTATATAGACACACACACACACACACACACATAACACACATTATATACACACACATTATATATACACACACATTATATA
>WWET01004011.1:36509-60013 GCA_011038615.1 Limnodynastes dumerilii | reverse complement strand
TGTATATGTATGTATGTGTGTGTGTGTGTGTGTGTGTGTGTGTATACATACATCACCTCTGCTATATATATATATATATATATATATATATTCCGTAGTCTCCCAGATATTTATAGAGTCGGCAACCATGATAAAAAACATGGCGCCACTAGTATAGATAGTACACAAGGAAGAATGGCACTCACTGTCTTACTTCAAAGACACACAGAAGGCTGGATATAATGTTCCAATAATGTAGAAAAGTTTTTTGCCACTTTCCAGCGCTACTCTCTGCAGCCCCAAATATATTGAGGAAGATCCCAATCTCCAAAAGAGAAAGAATATGTGAAAATGTAACAATATATTACGGGGCGCTGAGGACCAAGGGGTGGGGGGTGGGAACTAAAGATAAAATCTAGTTAAAGTGCTATAAATTTGACAGTGAATGCACGCCAATAACATACACATGTTCTGCACATATTCCAATACAAGTAGATAACAACTTGTAGGGCTTGTTACACTTTACCAAGTCACTCCATCTCAAACATAAATATACCTTAGAGAAAATACCCACATCCCTTGTCAGAATTGTCAGAATTGTCACTGTGCATACCGTTTACCGACTTACGGCACCTATTGTAATGTTGCCCATGTTGACTACACACCTTTTCCGTTTTCCTTTTCACCTAATTGCAAACTTAACAACTACCCCTTACTAACAAAACAAAAAACCTAAACCTCCTGTCAAGCCCGCCTGCCACCTATCCTTGTACCTATATGACTATCTTAGGTGCCTTTTCTACTACTTCCAGGTTAGAGTTATTAACCACAATATCAAACCTTACACCTCTTCTACCTCACTCTCCCGCAAATCCAGGATGCAATCAGCCTCCTCCCAGCAACTCCAAATTCTATAAAATTTCTCCCTAGCTTTCCGTTTATCCATTACAAATCTCTCATGCTCCAAAGTGGAGCACACCAGTTGCACCCAATCTCTCACATTTGGGGCTGTGTTCCCCATCCATGTCCGGGCGATACACACTCTCTCCATTAAACACAAGCTATTCATATATCTTGCTTCATCCGTACCAACCACATCCTGAAGTTGCAGGCCAAATATACAGTCTTTAAGTGAGTCCAACTCATATTGTATCCCAGTCTTCGCGACACACTCTCTCATCCCCCTCCAAAACTGTTGAACCTCTGAACACTCCCACAAAAGATGCCAGAACGTGCACCCAATCACTCCACATTTAGAACAACAATCTAATAATCGGCTATCATACTTACATAGGATATGAGGGTGTAAATAACACTGATGTATAATATAGATCTGAATTTGTTGGAATCGATAGGACGTAGAGCACTTATGCGAGCTAGCCAGCAAGATATCCCACTCCTCCTCCTCCAATACCCCTAAATTCCCCTCCCACTTACTTCTAAGAGATTGTATCTCTGAATCCTGCGCCCCTGATAGCAGAAAAGCATACAGATACGAGACAAGCTTTCGTTTTCCCAACACATGCACAGTCTTCTTGATCTGGGATGGCACAAGGACTGCACTATCAATAGACCCAAATTGCGCCAACAAAGCATGCCGAAGCTGCAGATAATGAAAGAAAAACTTGTTCGGGACTCCATTATCTACCACAAACTTCTCAAAAGGCACCAAACTACCATTTTGAAATATATGTCCCACTGCAGTTACCTCATATTTCTGCCACATAGATCTACCCTCCAAACTCTTCAATTTACCCAGCCGTTTATTGTGCCACAACACTTCTTCCTTCAGCCATTTTGATGTTCTATTCCAAACATTCTTCGTCTGCTTTACAATATCTGGAATATCTTTTGGGTAATCTCCCGCTAACAAACACTGCATAGGAGTATGCTCACAACCAGCTTGCGCCACCAATGCCCATGGCAAATCTCCATTCAGGGAGTCCCCCATCCAATCCTTTAAAAACGCTAACTGGGCAGCCCAATAATATATCTGCAGATTAGGAAGCGCCATCCCTCCCGAGCTTCTCGAACGACACAATGCATTAAATTTGATACACGCTCTTTTCCCCGCCCATATTAAGGATATCATGAGGCTACGTAGTTTTGCAAAGAAACCATTAGGTATATACAGCGGGGAGTTAGCCACAACATATAACACTTTTGGCTGGATTATCATTTTAAGTAAACTTACTCTGCCCAAAACCGACAGAGGGAGCCTCCTCCATACCGCAATCTTGCCCTGCAGATAGTCCAACTGAGGATTCAAATTTAAAGGAATAAAATCTGACATTCGATTGGTAATTTTAATCCCCAGATAACGGATTCTATCAGCCCATTGCAGAGGAGGAAAAGGAGGAGAATCAGTCGGCACTGGACCTCTAAGCGGGAGAACATGGGACTTGTCCCAGTTAATGTACAACAGAGAGAACTCCCCAAACCGTTTAACTATAGCCAACAAAGCCGCAACAGCATCTTGTGGGTTTGCCAGAAATAGGAGGACATCGTCGGTATATAGCGCAATCTTTTCCTCTCTGCCCCCAATCACTAGACCCTCTACTCAGAATACTCAGAATCTCTTATACAACAGGCTAAGGGCTCTTATTGCCAAGGCAAAAAGCGCTGGAGACAGAGGACACCCCTGCCTGGTGCCCCTATATAACTCAAACTCTCCTGATGTAAACCAATTTACAAGCACCCTAGCCACTGGTGTGTAATACAACAATTTTAGCCAACTAATAAATGCAGTTCCAAATCCCATTCCCTCCAACACTTCCCACAAATACTGCCATTCAATGGAATCGAATGCCTTTCTTGTGTTTAAGGAGACTACCACCAGCCTTTCATAATCCGCATGCGCTAGCTGTAAATGTGAATAAAGCCGCCGAAGGTTAATATTGGTAGCTTTACCCGGCATAAAGCCAGTTGGGTCTTCATGTACAACCTCGCCAATTACCTTATTTAGCCGGATCGCCAGTATCTTGGCCAAGACCTTCACATCCGTGTTCAGCAGAGATATAGGCCTATATGAGTCCACCATTTTCGGGTTTTTACCCGGCTTTAGTAGAACCACAATCAGCGCCTCCGACATAGACCGAGACAGTGCACCTCCTTCAAGCAATTGCTCATACTGCCGAAGCAACTGAGGGGCAAAAAATTCCACATGTTGTTTATATAGCTCTGTTGGGATCCCATCCACCCCAGGGGCTTTGTTGAAGGAAGCGATTGCAGCCGCCACCTCCTGTTCCATCAGGGGACCATCCAAATATTCCCTACTAGCTGCAGTGAGGCAAGGGACGTCTATAGTAGCTATATATGCATGTAATTCCTGACTTGTGTAAGTCACCTGACTATATATTTATAAAATGTTTCACAAACACTTCCGCAACTCCATGCAACTCAGTCTGACACACCCCCTCTTCGTCCACAACACTTACAATCCCAGCCGTAATTTGCTCACCTCTCGCCATTCTGGCCAAAACCTCCCGCACTTGTCCGCTTTCATAAAGTGGGTGTGGGAAGCAAACAATAACCTTCGTTTTGACTTGTCCACCAAATAATCTGTCCATTCCTTCCTGGCCACCAGCCACGCATATCTATCTTCAGGCACACCCGAGCTTACATACTTAGCTTTCAAATCTCCAGCCGTTTCAGCCAGCCTAACTTCATGCTCCCCAGATAGACGCTTCAGGACATTCACACTACTAATCAGGGTTCCCCTCAGAAAGGCTTTGAAGGCATCCCACTGTATAGGAATAGAAGCTGTGTTTACATTATCAGAGAAATAACCCTGCCATTGCACCACTAAATCACATCCCGCCCCTTGCCTGGTAAGCCAGTATGGATGGAACCGCCAGAATCTTTGCCCTACTACTAACGCTGTGTCCACCGACATCACTAACATAGAATGATCTGACACCCCATGTGCTTTATACTCAATAGAGTCCACCTTGGAAAGCAAGAGAGAAGAGACCAACGCCATATCAATACATGAAAAGGCATTATAAGTTGTTGAGAAACAAGAGTATTGCACCCTATCTGGGTACTTAACCCCCCATGCATCAGCCAATCCCATTTCATGTATTAACTTAGAGAATGTGGTATTCCTCCCCTCCCCCGGTACCTCCCATCCCCCTCTCCCGCCACCTATCCAGCCTTTGATGTAATACATTATTGTAATCCCCAACACATATTACTTGTACCCCTGGAACCTTACCCATGAATTCCCCACATTTCTTCATAACATCACCATTATAGGGGGGGGACATAATAAGCCAATATGAGATAAGGTTTCATATGAATCGTGACAGATAAAAACACATATCTCCCTAATGAATCAATTTCCTGTTCATGGACCTTACAGAATGTAGCAGAATTGACACCCCTCTAGACATTGCAGTGTGAGAAGAATGGAATGCCTGACCCACCCATGGTTTTTTAAGGCTAAGCACCCTTGTCCCTTCCAAGTGAGTCTCAATTAAGCACACAATATCCACATTATGGGCCTGATTCAGAGATCCGTCTGTGATCGGGCCACAAATAAACGCATCTAAGTGGCAGGTCGGAACAGGTTACACCCACCAGAATAAACAGTCACTCCCCTCGCAACCTCCGGCCGGACCTAAACTTCTACCTCCATAGACTTGCCCTAACTGGCCGCACTCACTTCCGACCCTATGTGTATTAGTTGCGTATATTTAGGGCCCTAACTCTGTAAGCGCGCCCACTTTTCCTCATCTAAATGCCCCCCCCGCCCATTTCTATGCAAATCCTTAGGTCCGTATATTTCCGCCGCACTTAGGGTCGCATTAGTCTCTGCCCGATTCACAAGTCCGACCTTAAGGCATTTCCGACCTTAACTTCAACGTACATGGCATTGCACTATTACTACGCATGCGCAGTTGATGCAAAATTGATCTGACCCTAAATATACGCACGGAACTATCGTTAGTCCCGGATCTCTGAATCAGGCCCAATATGATTTAATTTGCCGCAACACCAACCCTCTTTTAACCTTATTGTTAAGCCCCCTGATGTTCCACGTTAGTAGAGTCAACGGGCTTTTCTTCTCTACGTTGCACACCATGGTACTGTAATCTGAACCACTCACAATAGATCCCGAACATGGCCCTACCTTGCCATCCTGCACCTATAATAGTCGTTCCACCATTGTTCCACCCACCCCCAATCCAGACTTGACATTTCATACCGAAATAATTCCCATACCAATACCTATCAATCCTAACCCAAACAAGGATAGCCATTTACTATCCACCCCACCCTTTGCCAACCCTGTATAGGTTTTACCCCAACTTAAGGTATACTTAATGTACCCCCAAAACCCCAGCAACAAACTACTGAGACACACCAATTACCTAACTGCTTCCTCAGTAATTAACCCTCCACCCGCCCTCCAACACCCCTTCGGGGAGTTTAACTTCACTGCCCAAGAACATTGCTCCCTAAAGTGAGTTCTCTTGCCCTGTCACAGAATGACATACCCAAATGATTGCCCGGAAACATTATACTGTAATAAACAATGTTAAACACACATAATGACAGTAAGAATAAGAACTGTGTCGTGCTAGGGATCCAGCGGAGCCCTCGCCAGGGCCACTCTGTCCAGCCACGCAGCCGCCTCCCTGGACGAATCAAAGAAATGTGTAGAGCCGTTGGCCACCACTCGAAGCCGAGCCGGGAAGAGCATGGAATAAGGAAATTGCAGTTCTCTCAAACGCCTTTTCACTTAAACAAACTGTGCTCTGCTCTTTTGAACCTCCATAAGAAAGTCCGGAAACACAGATACTTTTTGGCCGTTATACTCCAAGGAACCTTCGGTGCGTACCATTCGCAATATAGAATCTCTGTCCCTGTAGTGGAGTAGCTTTGCAATCAGGGCCGGATTAAGGATTGTGGGGGCCCCAGGACAACTAACGTCTGAGGGCCCCTAGCACACATTAAATTTAATTTTGGAGAATAAGACCTGCACATGTAATACCCATTCCACACCGCCACCGCCGAAAACCAGGTATTGTCAACCCAGTTTTTATCTGGAAGAAATGCTGGGTCAAAAAAAGGACACTTTCAAGCGCACAAAATCTGTTCCTTTCACACCACCAATGAATTTCCTGGGTTTTAGTGGCTTTTACGCAGCAGGGCATGCTGATGCTTATAGTGCTACAAACATCAGCATGCCCAAGGATGCACAAGTGTCAGTATGCCCTGTCATCCTGTGCAACAAAACGCAAAGTTATGCCCCTTCCAGCTAATAAATAAAATATAGGGCTGGCCTATAACATAAAAAAAATAGTTGTTATGCATCCCTACCAAAAAATAATACATACACCTATATACAAAAAGAATTACATTTAATACCCCAAATAATAAAGAATTAATGACATTAAATACCTCTGTATACAATCAAATATTTATATTTAATACCCCAAATAATAAAAAAAAAATATTTAACAGTAATTATATAAATGTATATTTTGAAAATGTAATTGTCTTATACTCTGGACATTATAATGAATATGTCTACTAATGCTTGTGCTATTTATTCATGTTTGTTCTGTTCTCTTATCCCTGTTCTCCTCTTCACACCTCTTACATACACACCTCTCACACATACATGTCTCCACTTCACACCTCTCTTACATACCTGTTCTCTTCACACTTCTCTCTCACATCTGTTTTTCTCACCTCTACAGTCTGCCTCTTTGCACCTATCCCTCCTTTCTTCTCTACCTCTTTTAACAACCTCCTCATTCACTTACCTTAGCTGTCCATGTGATGCAGGGACTTCCTTTACACTGGGAGACGGAGCACAGAGTCGCAATGACGTCACCGCGCGGTGCGATGCAATTACTATAGTAACTAAAGGGAGAGGGAGGCCTGCTGTATTTGTGGAGGCTCCCTTGTGTGGGGGGGGGGGCCCCGGGGCGACCGCCCCATTTGCCCTATGGTGGATCCGGCCCTGTTTGCAATAAATGTTCTAGACGGAGCCTCTGGTGGTAGACTCCTCATAGACACCCGATGCGCCTGTTCGATTGCAAATTGAGATGTAAACTCGCCCCTGCCAAAGGTATCCGTAAGCCATTTTTCCACAAATATTTCAGGCGACGTTCCCTCAGCCTTTTCCGGCAATCCCACAAATTGAAGATTGTTTCTTGCTAAACGCCCTTCCATATCTGTCAACCGCTGTTTACAAAACGATATTTGTGATGCCATCTCTGTGAGCTGAGCCGGCAACGGAGCTGTGCTGTCTTCCAATGCCGATGTGCGGTGCTCCGTTTCACCCACCCTCTCCCGTATCTGTTGCATGTCTTGCTGAATCAAGGATAAGTCCACCTGCACCTCACCAATTTTTTCTGTGACTTTTTTATCAGAGGAGGTGATAGCTTCCAACAGCTGTTGCATAGATATCGGTGGCTCACGGACTGGCCCTTTTTCCGGTTCCTGAGACGGGGGAGGGGGAGAACTTTCCACAGGAGCATGGCGTGCAAAGCGCTCCAAACGAGCTGCCGAGGTAGACGGGTCGTGCTTCCCCATACTGTACGCTGTTAATGTATAAATCAGGATACACGCAGTAATGTCCAAGCGCTCAGTAACTGACCCACAAAGATCAGTGTAAATCTCTCCACAGCAGAGTGTTACACAGGGCAGGAAGGCATATATGTTAACACGAAATAGTATAATAAATCAGAGATGAATACACCTGTAGAAGACTTTTTTGTGCACTGTGATATACTTAAGGCAAATAGACAATAGAGAAAGTGTCCAACACAAACTTGCTCTGTGTTTATATTAATATCCAACTTCCAAAATGAACACCACAGTGATTGTAGCACAATGTTTTCTTTCTAGCAACACTGTCACTGAGATTAGCAAGCAGCAGAGCAGTAATCAGAAACATGCAAAAGTTCAACTGCAGAGGTTCAGTGAAAGAAATGGCCAGCCATTACTACAGCACTGTGTCAGGAAATACAGTAGATATATCATCCATCAATGTTCTCTACCTTCAATAAAGAAAGTGTCACACAAACTTGCACTGTGTTTATATTGATATTTATGTCCAACTTCCAAACTACGCACCACAAGTGACTATGTCACAGTATATGCTTTCTAACTGCACTGTTCTTTTATTTTATAACCAGCACTGCTTATATGGACACGTGACCGCCAGGAGAGGGACAGACAGCATGGGAGCGCCATGGAGAAAGGGAGCAGAGAGAACCAGGTAAGAAAGAATAAGAGGGGCATAAATATGGAGGTTGGACAAGAGGGGCAGAAATATGGTGGCTGGAAAAGGGGGGGAGGGGGAATATGGAGGCAGGACAATAAAACAGGGCCAGAAATATGACTGGACTGGACAACAGGGGCAGACAATATGGAGACTGGACATAGCAACAGGGGCAGACAATATGGAGGCTGGACATAATAACTAAGTGGCATGGTTGAGGGGGGGTGTCTTGGAAAGTGGATGTGTCTGTGCAAATCTTTCTCTGAATGTTCTTTGTGTCTTTCCCACATAGCAAGATCCAGAAGGGCATCTGAGTAGATAGACCACAAATCTTATAACGTCTCCCTGAATGGGGATGAGTGAAGAATTTACCAGGCTCCATATGTATGCACATTACGCAATTAGGACATTTGTAACATTCCAGTGGTTTAGTCAGAAAATTTGTCACAGGTTCCTTCAAGAGTGAGACATCCTTAATATTTCGACCCCAAGTATAGCAGGGCATCAATCTACAGGAATTGGGAGATGGCCGGGATTTATCAGAACGGATGATGGGCCACAGTGACCTAGAGGCCTGGTTGAATTAGTTAACCCATGGTAGAATTTCCGTCTGTTGGGCTTTCACCACCGGGTGTAGCAGCTGAGATTGCTAGGTCTTTAGCCAATGCATCTGATAATAGCTGGGGCTTGTACCCGTAGCCATGAATTTCTTTTTCATCTTTTCCAGCTGTAGATCCCGCCTCTCCGGGTCACTGTTAACACAACACACCCTAAGGAATTGGAAATATGGTAACCCCCCGTTTCAGTGTCGGGGGATGTTGGCTGGTCAGTAGTAGAGTGTTACAGTCAATACTCTTCTCATACAGAGAGGTAGACAGAGTTCTTTCCCTGATAGGGATTTCCACATCAAGGTAGTGAATTGAAGAAGGGTCACACACAAGTGAATTTAATGAAATCGATGCCCAAATTAACCTCAGTCATAAATAGGTTAAAATTTTCAATGGACCCCTGCCAGAACAACAAAATGTCATCTATATAGTGTGTGTATAACGTCAACTGTGACTGACATCTGGCATTCTCATTGAAAAGGGCCTTCTCCATGGAAAACATAAAGGCATTTGCAAAAGCGGGTGCCACCAGAGAGCCCATGGCACATACAGATACCTGTAGGTAAAAGTCTCAATTGAAAATAAAATAATTCCTAGTTAAAGTGAATTCAAGGAGATGAATAAAGAAGTCAACATAAGGACCTATATATAGCATGTTGTTAGTAATGAGCTCACGGACCATTTGGATTCCAGGACCATGGGGGATACTGGTGTAGAGTGAGACTACATCGATGGTACACATTACAGGTGATGTGTCCATTACATTCAATTTAGCAAGTTTACACAGTAGGACACTGGTATCTTTAAGATAAGTAGGGAGGACCTGTATACATGGTTGAAGCCACATGTCCAGATATACTGCCACTGTTTGTGCAAGAGACCCTCCTGCAGAAATAATAGGCCTGCCTGGAGGGCTCTGTAAGTCCTTGTGGACATTGGTAATGTGTATATAATCAGGCTTTCAGGGGCCGCAGTCAGCAAGATTTTTCCAATATTTTCAGGATGTTATGGGTAACACAACCAGGGCGCGGAGTCTAACTAGGGCCAGGTCTTCACTAGAGCCCCTGATGGTGGGGATAGTCTGTGCTGCAGGACACATAGCAGGTCGTGGCCCCAGCGGTATTGCAGCGGCATGTAACACAGGAATAATATTACTTAGGGTAGCCTCATTTATTATTAACTACAATTCCTATTTGTAGGGTCTCCTGAAAGCTTGGAATACGTGTTAGAATCATTCAATAGAGTAAGATTTCACACTTATAGTCTGTCAGGTTTTGCACCATAATTGCTTCACCCTTGTTGGAGTATTCTTGGCATGTGTTTATAATCATATTTTTATATAATGTGAGGGGTGTCCCCTTCTTTGAGATTTGTGCATTTAGGTGGGTTCCCTGTTTTTTTTATGTGGTTTCTATGGTCGCTGCAGCTCGATATGTGGTAGTTAACAGTATGACCTTCTTTAGGGTTAGGTTCACACTACAGTACCCCCTGGTTGGCAGTTTTTCGTAATGTATTCCATCTGCTTCTTAATATGATACCTGATGTTCCTTTTACACTCTGTTTTTTTAAATTAGCATTTGCGGCAGCGGCACTCTGACTCTCTGCTTTCTGTTCACAACTGGTTACCATGATGCCCGGGCAGCCTGTTGCGCCGGAGATTTTACGCTCATGACAGCCGCTGTCAGAGGAGGCGTGAGTGTCTCCAATGACTGAGATTGACGGGACCGATCCGGATGCACAAACTGCAAACTGCCCAAATGATGGAGCCTCACGTGCTGCTGGCGCTGTGCTGTCACTGGTGATTTATTTATTTTTTATGTGGGGGTATTTATTGTCTGTATGTATGTGCTTCACTGTTCTGTTCATATCCCTGATGAAAGAGACAAATTGTACCTGAAACGTTGGAAAATAAAGACTCATTTCATTTAATTGATTTTTTAGGGGCTCTATTTACAAAGGACGATTTGAGAGTGTGATTTGAAATCGTAGGATCTCGCGTCGATTTACCCGCGATTTTTTCTCTCAAGTCACGGTATTCAGAAAGAAACAATTTGGCCGTCATTTTTAAAATATCACACGAGATGCATCGATTTCAAAATCTCTATATATCGCCGATTTAGACCTATTATTCGCCGCTATATAGTTGCTTGCAATGTTAAAGTATAGGACAAAGGTTTTTATTCCCAAATCGTGTGATTTAGCTGGAAATCGCGTGATATAGCTCAAATCACGCGAGATTGGGTAATTTGAACTGTGTATAAATAGTCTGTGGCCACCATTTTAGTTTGCAGTCTTTAGAGTTGCTGATATGGTGTGGTGTGCTTTCTATTGCCTGTGTTTTTGTGAGAGATTCTTTGGAATTATTCAACTATTTCGTTTGCAAAAATTAATGTAAGTAGGATAAAGTAAAAATTGTTAAGTATGTGTATATATATGTGAGTGTTTATTAATTATTAGCATAATGTAATATATCCTTGGATACACACTAACTGAAGTGATATAATGTTTGCAATATAGGCCTAAAGCATGTTAATATAAGTGTGAATAAAGGGTATTGTATTGTTAGAATGCAGGTATATTTTTTATATTTTATTACTGTACACAGATACTGAGCAGCTGCCCTATATCAATGTTACTTAGAATTGTTTTATGAAACATGAGGTTTTATATGTAATAATGTAAGCCACATATGAAATACTAATCCACAGGTCTGCTCATTTTTTTAAACATTAATTAGTAAGTGTAGAAACTTTACATGGTCTATATTCAGACCAGAGTGCTCACAAGAGCTTATACAGTATTGTTCATGTGTGTAATAACTCATTATTTGTGTCCCTAAAATGCATGTTCCCACAATAACCACAAACAAAGTCACCTTTTACAATTAGTTTAAATTTTTATTAATTTGTATTTTAACATAGCTTCAAAAAAGTGGAAATATTTAGCATAAAGTCAGGTGTATATATATTTTGCAATGTTCAACACACACAGTTATTTTGTCCATTTTTATTGTACATAGTTGCATCATGTCCAGCCCAACTGTGTCAGGAAGTGGTGCAGGATCCTTCCAGGGTGGTCCATCAGCTCCTGCCAAGACAAAATCGGGCAGAAATGTCCGTTTCTCCTATGCTGAGAATGCTGCATTAGTGGAAACAGTTATGGTCAATTATAGCCGACTCCTAGGAGAAAATGCCCCAAATAACTCCTATGCTACAAAGCACATACTATGGCAGCAGGTCATCGAAGCTGTCAATGCTGTGGGGCAATATCGGCGCAGTGAGAACAGCTGTCGGCGTCGGTTTTCAGACATAAAAATCCTTGTGAAAGGAAAAATGAAGGAGGAGCGCAAAGCTGCTGCCGAAACAGGTGGTAGCCCAAGAAAACAAATACAATTTAAAGATTATAAGGAACTGATGAGGGAGATTATATGTGAAGAGCTTTTGGAAGGTGTGAATATCCAAGACACAGATGCACCTTTACAAGATGGCAAATTATAAAAATGTAAATGTTTTTTTAAATAACCATTGCAAGTGCCAGTACTAATGTTTACATATCTTTCCTTTGTACAGTTTCTGGTCCATCATCAGTCCCTCTTATAGATGTGCCTCCTCCAGCTCGAGCTCCAGATGTACACATGTCTTCCTCTGAAGATCTGTTTTCTGGTGAGTTTCTACATGTTATCTTACAATAGAAGTTTAAATGCATTGAATTTTTACCTTAAAAAAAATAATAATACAAAATTAGTACACAAAATTAATGAAATGTATCTATTTTTACCAACAGATGACAATGCTAATCTAACAATGCATGAGCAAATTGTGGGTGAGGAAGAATTGGATGAAACTGAGGAAGTTGTTGTCCTTGATTTGGAAGCCGTTCGGACACCCCCGCAATTAGCATCTTCACCATCCCATCATGAGCCTGTACAACCTAGCCCTGTACCCCAAATCCAACATGATGTCCAACACCAGCTGCTGGAAAGGGTTGCTGCCACTATAAAGCGGGTGGAGGAGAGGCAGGGGATGTTTGTGACAACTCACAAACTCTTATGGGTTTCAATCGTCTAGGGGCGGCTATTGAAAGGCAGAACATAATTCTTACTGAAATGTGTTCTGCTATGCAAGAGGGAAATAGCGTAAACAGGGAGCTAAATATTAAATTGGCTCATATTTGTGCACAACAGCTGTCACAGTTACAGATTAGAGACCCACCTGCAGAAGCTGCAGCATCCACATCATCAGCAGACACTAGTCTGACCTCTACTGCAGCCAACACTGCCCAGAACACTCCAGTACGGCGTGGTGCAAGAACCAGGGGGGGTTTGGGGCGTCCTCCTGTCTCCACACCAACCCGTCATTCCTTACGGTAAAAAAAATAGTTTTGTTATACATATGCTTTTGTTGTCTTTATGGAAATTTTATATGCATTCATATGTTTTTACCATGGTCCCAAATTTAAACTGAGTTTAAGTTTAAATTTGTCAAAAAAAATACTTTGACTTTATGATTTTGTCTCCATCATTTATTTTTAAAGTAATATATTTATCATTTGTTCATTGTCTTGTTAGTTTAAATAAAACTATAGCTGGAATAAAAAGTTAACATTTACACAACACTATTCCAGAACCTTCAACATGACCCCCTCCAGCAGATACATTATGCTCCGCACCTGCTCTTCATTACTATTGTCTGATTGCGGTCACCTGAGATGTTTGAGTTATTGAAGTTGAAAGATGTGTAACACGGGTGACTGCAATCAGAGTTTAGTAATGAAGAGCAGGTGCGAAGCATAATGTATCTGCTGGAGGGGGTCATGTTGAAGGGTCTTCTATTACATAATACAAAAAATGACAGCAATATGTAATCTCAATAATTGACTCCCTCATTTGCCTCCCACTCAATGTTTAAAACACATCTCCTGTTGGTAAACGGGCTCCTTGCACTGTGTCCTCTACTGCTATAATATCTGGGGACTTTTGGTTGAGGGTGACATTATGCAGTAGACAAAATGCAAGCACAATTTCAGAAACCTTAGCTGGAGAATAAAGCAACACGCCACCAGATTTATCAAGACACCTAAACCTAGTTTTTAACAAACCAAGGGTGTGTTCTATCACTCCTCTAGTAGCAATGTGTGCAGAATTATAATTGTGTTGCCCTGGAGTATGTGGATTCAGAAGTGGTGTCATCAACCAGGGCACCAACCACCCATATCCTGAGTCCCCTATGGTAAAAAAAAAAATATATCAGTACACAGAAAAAGTTATTTCTTACTAGACAATACTCAAATTCATAACACTCACCAAGCAGCCATCCCTCTGGCATTTGACCACGTTCAAATTTGTCAAACAAGGATGACTGCCTCAAGATATAGGAGTCATGGCTTGACCCAGGAAAGCCAGCAAACACACTCAATATTTTCATTTTAGCATCACAGACCACCTGAAAATTCAGGGAATGGTAATGGTGACGATTCACATATACCTGGGAACGCAGTTTAGGTGGTCTCAGCGGTATGTGAGTGCAATCTATAGCTCACAGGACATTGGGGAATCCTGAGAGTCTTTAAAATGCCAGCTTAATAGCTCGCCATTCTGGCTCCTGGCAGGGGAAGCAAATATATGTCAGCACTAGTTTCTTAAGTACACTTAACACATGAGATAAGTGACGACTAAAACTTGGCTGTGAAAGTCCAACCACTCTCCTGCTGACAGCCTGGAAGGAGCCAGCTGCAAGAAAGTGGAGGACAGCCATTAATCTTTGCATCCCAGATAATGCATGATCCCTAGCTGTTGGTGGGTCCATATCCCTTCTCACCTGCTCACAGATACTCAGGAGGTTAGCTCGGTTGAGCCTAAAGAGCTGCACAACCTCCTGGTCAGACAGGGAGTCCAGGTCCATACGCACATGATACACACGGGGTTGCCGATTGATGCGCCGTGTGCGCAGAACCTGGGGCTGGTGATGGTCACGCTCCTCCTCATCTCTCCTTTGTGTGACTGCCACAAGGGCAGCCACACCAACATTCAGCACAAGAGCATCAACACACAAAAATCCTCCTTCCATATCTGTGAAAATAGTCACATATGCTTGCAATTAAGGGGTGCCTTTTATAGGACCCATAATGCAGCAAAAACTTTGTAAAGGTGCTGAAATCAATTTGAAAAGTTGCTGAAATAAATTAATAATGTTGCTGAAATCAAGTAATTATGTTGTTGAAATCAATTAATTATGTTGTTGAAATCAATGATGGCTGAAAACAATTATTAATGTTCATGAACTGAATTGAAGGTGATTTCCATCAAAATCGCACCTATTGCAGGGCAATTTGCTAAATGGCGATTTCTAGGCGATTTTATGGCGATTCAGTGAAATCGCCCTTTGTGAATACAGTGATTTGTATACCTAACATTGGAAAAAATCGTGACCGCGATATAGGAGACGACGATTTATTTGAAGGCTCAAATCACGCGATTTTGAGCTTTGTGAATACCGCTATGTTACTTTGGAGGCTCAAATCACGCGATTTCACACAAATCATCTTTTGTAAATGAGGCCCTAAGCCTCAGAGTACTGCTTGCTTTGACTTTTTGTACTAATATTCCTGTGGAGAACCTCAGCAACTGGATTCTGGTGGTTTAGAGTGCCGTTTACTTCTGTATTTATCTCTATGGCCCAGATCCAGAACAACGTCCGCTAGCGTATTTACGCAAGCCGGAGACATAAAATCGCTATTTTGTATGTACCGCGCATGCAAGTGGCAGATGTTACGATTCATAACTCTGAACGTACATGACATCCTAGTATCAAGAGCGTAACTATTAAATATTGTTTATTAGCATTCCATACAGGAGCATTAAACATCAAAAAACATTGAACATTACAGTTTAGAATGCAATTTTACAGGTTAATAATAAATCAATAATATTCTGAGCAGTAAAGTATAGATAGTCTAAGCAATAAATGACAAGTTAACAGAGCTAGGAGGGGGGAGGGAGGGATGAAAAAGGGACAGGGATCTGGTTCTGATTCTTTAAAGTGTAACCAAGGGTACCAGGTAGCTGTGAAGACAGAGCATTTATCAAGGGTGGAGAAAGTGATGTCCTCCATATCCATATAATAGTCAATCCTGGTAAACCATTCTTTAGCTGTTGGGGGGGGATTGGGGATTTCCAATGAGTCGGTATTACCACTTTAGCTGCATTATTGAAATGTCAGAGTAGTGACTTTTTTATATGTGTAAATGGTTAATGGGGAGGAGTTAAGCAACCAATATTCAGGGGTATCCAGAGCATCTTCCCCAAGAACAGTCGAGGTTACAAGTCGGACTGCTGTGCAGAATGGACGTATTTTGGGACAGCTCCACCAGATATGGAGAGGGCCCCCCACCTCTGAGAGACATCTCCAGTACCTATTAGAGAGACTGGGAAGCATTTTGTGCAGCACCGACGGGCATCTATACCATTGGTACAAGAGCTTATACTGTGTCTCTGGAACAGTGGCACTGGAGGAAAAAACGTAAGTAAACTCAAATATTTTAATCCAATCAGAAGGTGCCATTGTGGACCTCAGTTCTTGTTCCCAGGTCTGAGTAAAAGGGGGGGGGGGTCAGTCCAGGTATCAGTAACAAGTAATTTATACACAAAGGAGATGGTATGTGAGGGGGTCTGGAGTGACTGGCATAGGGCTTCGAAGGGGGTGTGAGCCTGACCAAGTACATATATTGGAGCTAGTTTATTAGCAAAGTGTCTGACCTGAAAGTAAGTACACCACTCCCTCTGCGGTAGGGATCCACATATTCCAGGTCACAGAAGGGCCGCATTCCACTACTCTAAACCAGCCAGCCAACTCTTAAGGGTCCCTGCTTGCATATGTCTTTAAGAAGGAGAATTGCTGTCCTAGTGTAAAGTCTGGGTTATGTGAGACAGCTGTGAGCGGTGAGATTTTAGTGGAGATGTTGGGGAGGCCCCTCAAGCGCTTCCATAGAAACAGAGTAGCCCCTATTGTGGGGTGATGTATTCTAGGAAGGGAAGAAGTCCAAGCAAGGGATATCAGAGGATAAGGCACAAAGGAACTTTCAGTGACAACCCACTGTTTATCTGTGGGGTTCCTTGTCCAATCCACTATTCTGCAGAGGTGAACTGAAATTTGTGGGGGACTACAATTGGTAGGGTCTGAAAAAGGTATAATATTTTTTGGTAAGATAGACATTTTAATAACGTTCACTCAGCCTAGGGTATTAAAATTTTTGTGCTGCCACTGAGACAGGTCAGATTAGATTTCTGTAAGCTTGGGCATAAAGTTAACTTCAAACAACCAAGAAAGATCTCTAGTTAAATATGTGCCCAGATACTTAATGCGATCATGGTGTCACTGAAAGGAGAATGAGGATTGCAGTCCTTGGACTGTGTCTTCTGATGCAGTAAGGTTAAGAGGAATGGATTTATGGTCATTTATCTTAGAGTTAGAGAACTGACTAAACAGTTAAACTCTTGCACTAAATTTGGGAGAGATATAGTTGGGTTTGTTAGGACCGCCAAGAGGTCATTGGCAAAGAGGGCCAACTTACATCCCTTCTCATCCGGTCCGATGCCCGATATGTCAGGATTAAGGCGTATTGCCCTTGCTAATGCCTTCATACACAAAACAAAAATCAATGGTGATAGGGGGCATCCTTGCCTTGTACCATTATGAATTTGTAGTGGAGGAGATAGAAGGCCATTCACCCGGACACTTGCCCACGGAGCATAATAGAAAAACATAATTTTGCCATAGAAAAATGGGCCCAATCCTAAGTGTCACAGGATTTGTGACATAAGGGTCCAGTTTACTCGGCGAAAGCCTTTTCTGCGTCAGCTGATAGCAGAGTTGTGGGCTTGGACGAGATGTTAGCTGCATGTATGAGATTAATGACCTTAGTGGTATTGGGCCGTATGTGTTACAAGCTCCGATACTCACCTCTCCCGTTCCTCTGTGCAGCGCCTGTCACTCACCGCATGGCTCACTGTCCGTTCCTGCCGACATGCCATTCTCGGCATGTAAACAAAAACCACGTGGTCCCGCCGCCGGGGCTTCGGGCGGGCGCGCACACATGCGGTCATGCGTTACTTCACTCTCCCCAGACCAGGAGAGTTTCCATTGGACACCTGTCAGCTGCTAGCCTATCAAAGGCTAGCAGCCTCTATTTAAGTTAGCACTTCCCTCTCTCTGGTGCCGGTTATAGACTCTGTTCCCCAGTATCTGTGCCTGCCTTTGTTTTGTCCCTGCTTCATTGCACTTATTGTTCTGATTCCTGATTGCCCCCAGTTATCCTGCCTAGTACCTTTGCCTGCTGCCCTTGTGTTCCGTATCCAGCTCTCTCCTTCCTTACTGTATCTGCCCAGTGTTTTATTCCCTGCTTCTCCTGTGAGCTAGTATCTGTAGCCCTTAGGGGTAGCTCGTGTGACTGTGTGAGTGTTTGTGTGAGTGATTTTCCTAGGTAGTCAGTAAGTCTTGTGTGCCCCTTTTTTCCTCTGTCTTATTGTCGTTGTTCATTGTCATTTGTAGTCTGTTACAGGCCAGGCTCTGCTGGCCTGTCTTTTCCCCTTTCACCCATCTATTTCTCTTTTTTCTCTCTTCCAGGTGTTGCCACTGAGGCCGCAACCTGAGGGTAAACCGTCAGCGGCAGACTATCCTCACCTTTAGAGGCTCTAGTGCAGAATACGGTCCTTCTAGACTCCGCGCGCCTCGGCCGGCTTCACTTGCTACGATCACAAGCTTCACGTCTGAGTTGGATCTGCATCTACTCTACTTGCCAGTGTCATCTACAGCCTCCACACTATCAGTACCCTAACGGCCGGAGTTTTCCGATATGAGCTTCTGCGCATGTGCAGTGATTTTGTTACGACATCTACGTTACTTGTTGCAACGTAGATTGCGTATACGCTTTGCATACGGCCCTTATCTTTTGCTTTGCGGCCTACAACAAAACATACTTGGTCAGAATGGATAATACCTGTAAGTAGTGGTTTCAGATGAGTGGCTATCATCTTTGCCATTAGTTTAATGTCTTCATTGAGTAGCGATATGGGCTGAAGCATTGAGTGAGGTCTTTGGGGATCACTAAAATATGGGCTTCATAGGCATGAGAGGAAAAGTGGTGGGAGTCCGAAAACTTATTCAAAGCAGCCAACAAAAGGGGAGCGACCGGTTCCTGTTACAGTTTATAATAAAAGATGGTGAATCCGTCGGATCCAGGGCTTTTCTCCGATGGGGTACACTTAATCGCTGCTTCTAGTTCAGTCAGGGTGAATGGCCTTTCTAAAGAAGAACGTTGCTCCTCGGAGAGTTGTGGATGATTTCTCCATCAGTAGAAGTGGGTTTATTATAGAGGTCTGAATAGAAAAGCTGGAATTCTTTTGCAATACGTTTGGGAATATGGTGCAATAAACCCTGCTGGTCTTTAATTTTAGGTACAAAAGCGAGGAAGCGCTGTGCACTCAAGGCACAGGCAAGGAGTTTCCCAGGTTTGTTTCCCCATTGGAAAAATTTATGGCGGCACTTACGGGCAGAATATTTAAGATTGTCACTCAGTACCCTCTGTAAAAGGGCGTGAGCCTCCTGTAATTCAACAAGGGTGATAGGATCGAGCGTGGTTTTATGAGCCACTTCAAGTGTACTAATTGTAAGAGGTTTTAGCAGGCGATGTTGCTGGAGCGTACTCCAGGATAAGTCTTGATAAATTTCAAGGTGGTGGCCGTCAAACTCCAGCTGCCTTTGGTTCCTAGCTTTCCTGATTATGTAGGCGACATATGACATCCTGGGGTGCGTCCGTATGGCTTCCTCTGGGTCAGAGAGCCTGATGGGCCCGGTCAAACAAGAGGACATTGTCAGTTTCACGGTCCAGAAGCTGGTTGAACACTTTGGCGAGAACATTGGTAATCCCTGATGCAGGGATATCCTCTGGAAGGCCCTTAATGAGAAGGTTATTCTGCCTACCACGATTGTCTAAGTCAGTGATGGCGAACCTATGACACGCGTGTCAGAGGTGACACGCCAAGACATTTTGACTGACACGCAGTCAAAATGTGTTTGCGTGTCACCTCTGACACGAGTGTCATATGTTTTACTGATTGCGGTGGCGATCAGCGGGGTAAGGGGTGGGGAGAGGTGGTATCAGCTGCAGGGGATATGGCTTATACCGCCTCTCCCCCCTGCAGCACCACCGGCAGCACCCGATTGGATCAAAATGATGCAATCAGATGCTGCAGCCTAGGACACAGTGAGTGACGTTGCGTCACGCAGCGTCAGAGCAGGAGAAAAAGAGAGGGCACTAATAAAGGGGTCAAAAAGGCTGAGCAAAAAAGGGGGACAATAAGTCTGGGCACAAAAGGGGCAAAAAGGCTGGGAACTAATAAAGGGGGCAAAAAGTGCCAAAGGCTGGGCACAATAAGGGGACAATAAGACTGTGCACAAAAGGGCAAAAAGGCTGGGCGCAATAAGAGGACAAGACTGGGCACAAAAGGGTCAAAAGGCTGGGCACTAATAAAAGGGGCCAAAAGGCTGGGCACAAAAAGGGGACAATAAGGCTGGGCACAAAAGGGCAAAGGCTGGGAACTAATAAAGAGGGCAAAAAGTGCAAAGGCTGGGCACAAAAGGGAAAAAAGGCTGGGCACAATAAGGTGACAATAAGACTGGGCACAAAAGGCTAGGCACAAAAGGATGGGCACAAAATGCCTGGGCACTAAAAGGCTTGGCACTAAAATGCTAGGCACAAAAAGGCTGGGCACTAAAAGGCTGGGGACTAATAAAGGGGGCAAAAAGTGCCACAGGCACTTAAAAATGTAACTCTTTCTTTACTAGGGCTGCAAATATCACAAAATTATGGATATTTCTAGAAGTGACACGCCACCCGAGGTAAGCTAGATTTTTTTCAGAATTTTGACACACCAAGCTCAAAAGGTTATCCATCAGTGGTCTAAATGATCTAACCTTGTACGTAGTGCATTAATCTCTAGGGCCCATTGGCGAATGACATCTGCTAAGCTAGCTGGGTATGAACTTGTAGTATCCTCCTTCTCCTCGAATGATACAAGCCGGAGTGCCACTGATGTCAGGTCCTCTTTCAGGGGATCAAGCTTGGAGTACACTCATTCCTGGAGCCTTTGTTCTTGAGCAAGGAAGTCCTGTTTGGTAGGCATAGATTCCAAGCGCTGAAGAATAGCTTCCCGCCCATGTTTATAGTCACCACCCACAAGGGCCGGAGAGAGACCATGTGGAGAAGAGGGTAAAGAGCGATCTTCCTCCATGTCCGAGTGGGTCACTGAGGATGGTGCATAGGAGAAGACAGGGCCCGGTTGGGTTCACTGAGTTTTTAGGAGTTGTCTTATGTCCCGCCTGGGTGAATCTCGCATGAACCTCCGGCTTTCTCTCTTATGGGGTGCTTTCTTGTCCTTCCCCATGGGAGAAACAGTCAGTAGTTAAAGTGGTTCCCTGTGTGTAAGGTTCAATAAAGGACCAGGTCACTGCCCATGGGTCCCCCCTAAAGAGGGTGGTTTAGGTAGAGAACATCGCTATCGTAGGCACTTATAAAAAAAAGGGGGGAATAAAAGTTGGGCTGATCGGGCCCGGTTTCAATCAAGAAAGTAATAGTTACCCAATGTACACGTTGTAGGCCCTTAGTAATAGGTGAAAGCAGTGGGTTGCTCCTTGTATACAGATCAGAGAGCTAGCAAGTTATGATGAGGTTAAGTCTTGCCCGTTAGTCTTGAAATATTGCAACAAAGGAAAAGAGCACCTAGGATATGGGCTTTGATAGCTGAAAACTGGATGCAATATACTCTATATCCATAAGATGGCACTCCTGTGTAGCAAGCTGCTGTAGCTGCTCAGTGGTAGTAAAATACACAGCTATGTACTGGAGCATGGTTGCAGATATTATGTGTTGCGAACCTGCAATAGACAAGAGAATGGCAACGATCTTACCAGCATTGAAGGTAGGGACGGGATCGGCTTGGAGGCGGCTCGCGGCAGAAGTCCAGTTACACAGCCATAGGCGAAAAGCACGTCGGCTGATCCACGTGGATGTAACTGGACTTCTGCCGCGGGCTGCCTCCAAGCCTATCCCGTCCCTACCTTCAATGCTGGTAAGATCGTTGCCATTCTCTTGTCTATTGCAGGTTCGCAACACATAATATCTGCAACCATGCTCCAGTACATAGCTGTGTATTTTACTACCACTGAGCAGCTACAGCAGCTTGCTACACAGGAGTGCCATCTTATGGATATAGAGTATATTGCATCCAGTTTTCAGCTATCAAAGCCCATATCCTAGGTGCTCTTTTCCTTTGTTGCAATATTTCAAGACTAACGGGCAAGACTTAACCTCATCATAACTTGCTAGCTCTCTGATCTGTATACAAGGAGCTACCCACTGCTTTCACCTATTACTAAGGGCCTACAACGTGTACATTGGGTAACTATTACTTTCTTGATTGAAACCGGGCCCGATCAGCCCAACTTTTATTCCCCCCTTTTTTTTATAAGTGCCTACGATAGCGATGTTCTCTACCTAAACCACCCTCTTTAGGGGGGACCCATGGGCAGTGACCTGGTCCTTTATTGAACCTTACACACAGGGAACCACTTTAACTACTGACTGTTTCTCCCATGGGGAAGGACAAGAAAGCACCCCATAAGAGAGAAAGCCGGAGGTTCATGCGAGATTCACCCAGGCGGGACATAAGACAACTCCTAAAAACTCAGTGAACCCAACCGGGCCCTGTCTTCTCCTATGCACCATCCTCAGTGACCCACTCGGACATGGAGGAAGATCGCTCTTTACCCTCTTCTCCACATGGTCTCTCTCCGGCCCTTGTGGGTGGTGACTATAAACATGGGCGGGAAGCTATTCTTCAGCGCTTGGAATCTATGCCTACCAAACAGGACTTCCTTGCTCAAGAACAAAGGCTCCAGGAATGAGTGTACTCCAAGCTTGATCCCCTGAAAGAGGACCTGACATCAGTGGCACTCCGGCTTGTATCATTCGAGGAGAAGGAGGATACTACAAGTTCATACCCAGCTAGCTTAGCAGATGTCATTCGCCAATGGGCCCTAGAGATTAATGCACTACGTACAAGGTTAGATCATTTAGACCACTGATGGATAACCTTTTGAGCTTGGTGTGTCAAAATTCTGAAAAAAATCTAGCTTACCTCGGGTGGCGTGTCACTTCTAGAAATATCCATAATTTTGTGATATTTGCAGCCCTAGTAAAGAAAGAGTTACATTTTTAAGTGCCATTGGCACTTTTTGCCCCCTTTATTAGTTCCCAGCCCTTTTGCCCAGCCTTATTGCCCCCTTTATTAGTGCCCAGCCTTTTAGTGCCAATCCTTTTAGTGCCCAGTCTTATTGTCCCCAGCCTTTTTGCCCTTTTGTGCCCAGTTATTGTCCCCTTATTGTGCCCAGCTTTTTTGCCCTTTTGTGCCCAGCCTTTGGCACTTTTTGCCCCCTTTTATTAGTACCCAGCCTTTTTTCCCTTTTGTGCCCAGCCTTTTTGCCCTTTTCTGCCCAGTCTTATTGTCCCTTTATTGTGCCCAGCCTTTTCTACTTTTTGCCCCCTTTGTTAGTTCCCAGCATTTTTGCCACTTTTGTGCCCAGCCTTTTTGCCCCCTTTATTAGTGCCCAGCCTTTTTGCCC
>WWET01004011.1:23649-35957 GCA_011038615.1 Limnodynastes dumerilii | reverse complement strand
CCGTTTACCAACAGGAGATGTGTTTTCAACAGTGACTGGGAGGCAAACTAGGGACACATTGATTATGGCCACATTTACTTGTAAGTATTTTTTTTTTATATTTAAATAGTTAAGAGTATAGCTTTCCATATGCCCCCCATACCCTTGTAACATTATGCTCCGCACCTGCTCTTCATGAATAAAATAAGTTTGTACTCATGTGTTTTTCACACCTTTCTACTTAACTAACTCATACAACACAGGTGGCTGCAAAGAGATATTATTAATGAAGAGCAGGTGCCTAACATTATATATGTAATGGATGTGTTCATGTTGAAGGGGCTTCAATAGTGTTAAGTAAAGTTTTAAATTTTTTTACATAACCTAAAAATGATTTATGCATGTAAGGCAATGCACCTTTATATTTTTTTTTCTAAAATAGACAAATGATGGAGTCAAATTGTTACCGTCAGTTTTTTTATTTTGACAGTAGTACAAAGAAATGCACTTTAAACTTTCAAAAGCAATTGAAACATTATGAAACATTTGTACTTTACTTTCAACATAGCAAACAATACCACAATTAACATTATTTCTTTTTGCATAAGGATTGACGTGTTGGGGTATGTGTGCGCCCTAACCCCCCTGGTTCTGGCACCACGTTGTACTGGAGTGTTGGGCCCTGTGTTTGATGGTGTACATGTTAAGCTGGTCTCAGCAGATGAGGTGGATGTTCCTGCAGCTGCAGGTGGGTTATTAATTTGGAGTTGCGCCAGCTGTTGTGCACACATATGTGCCATACGAATGTTTAACTCCCGCCTAACATTATTTCTGTCCTGCATTGCAGAACATATATCCGTAAGCACAATGTTTTGTCTTTCTATGGCAGAACCTAACCTATTAAATCCCATGAGGATGACACTTTGGGCATTCTGGATGGCTCTCAATATTCTTTTTTGTGAGGAACAGTGAGTGTCCATAGATATTTTGTGCATTTCCTCCACACGCTCCATAGTGCTTGCAACACAAAATAGAAGTTGCTGTTGGTCATTAGCTTGTGAAGCTTGCATAGGTGCGGCTTCTGATGGCTGTTGCTGGCATGGGGAAGGTGGTAACTCCGGTGGTCTGTTCACACATTCCAAATCCAGCACAAAAACGGGTTTATTTTGCTACTGATCAGCAGCATCCTCTACATCCAGGATGTATTCCTCCACAGGCACATTTGCCTGGTCATCTGTAGAAAGAAATTTTAGCTATTTTTAATTATGTGTAACTTTGTTTTTAAATATTTCAGATAGAAAAGAAAAAACTCATTAAAAGATCTTCAGATAGAAAAGAAAAAAACTCATTAAAAGATCAAGAGGAAGTTAATGATGCAAAAATCACCTGAAGATTCTGAATCTGAAGAGGACATCTGAACATCTTTAGCAGGACTTTCAAGTTGTGTGGCAGGTTGTGATGAAGGTCCAGCAACTGTACAAAGGTAAGATATTATAACATTAATATTGGCACTTTTATTTTAAATTTTATATCAGGCATAGGCAACCTATGGCTATCCATGTGTTGGGAAACTACAAGTCACAGCATGCTTTGACAGGTATGAGCAATGTTTTTAATGTTGAACTATAGTGTGAGTAGTAGTTCCACAACACCTGTAGAGCCGCAGGTTTACTATGGCTGCTTTACATAATTTTTTATGGAACCAGTATATTACCATCTTCAAGAGGTGCCTCAGTATCCTGCACGTTCATTCCCTCAAGGAGCTCTTCTGATATAATGCTCCTCATCATCTCCTCATAGTCCTTGAAGGGGATTTTCTTTTGGGGTCCACCACCGGTTCTAGAGGCCGCTTTTCTTTCTTCTTTAATTTTATTTTTAACTAAGATTTTTATGTCGGAAAATCTGCATCTGCAATTATTTTCCATGCAACGATACTGGTCCACGGCATTCACGGCATCTATGACTGCCTGCCACAGTACGTGCTTCGTTGCATAGGGGGTAGTTCCGGAATCCTCACCCAGAAGTTGGCTATAATTTTTTTGCACGTTCTCCACAACAGCTACATTCTCAGCATAGCTGAATCTAATATTTCTCCCGGACTTTGTTTTCCGGGATCACGCCTAGCACGGGCAGCACCCTGCGAAGACCCTGCACCAGATGGACTGGGACTCGACATGATCCAACTATGGATGAAAGATAGAGGACAAACTAGCTATGTGATTTCAACATTGAAAAATTATTATACAATGGACTTTGTGTTATTAATGGTTTCATTATGAATGCTTTGATGTAACATTGTGGACACTTTAATAATACAAATTTTATATAAAAAACGTTTGGGTACACGCATTATAGTAACACAAAACATGTTTAAAAAAAAACATTGCGGCCTAAGTTCTTGTTTGCACTATGCCATGAATACAGACCTTGTTAAATATTTTATGTTTAATAATGAATTACCTATACATTTTTTGGAACAGTGGTTTAAAATTAAATATGTTGGTTAGACTATTACACATAACAATGTATGTTTCATAACAGAAGTCTAAATCATAAGGAAATAGGCAATATGGCCTATATTTTTGTACAGGTAGCTAATTAATAATATATCAATGCATTTTAATAACACTATACCCTTAAAACACACAGAAAAACATGTTTTATGGCAGGATTAGCAACATTAAAATTTTATTAACATTCTCTGGATATGTATCTTTCACAATATGCTAAACAGAACATTATAAACAATAAAATAGTCACATCTTTAAGTTACATTGAAGCACGGAACTTACATGAAATGAGAATGAAGATTTTTCTTCCAGAAATGCTTTTCAAAAACAGCAAAATGCAGCCAGTAGGTTTGACACACCACCACACCACTTGAGCAACTCTAAAGACTGCAAACTAAAATGGTGGCTGAAAACTATTTATATTCAGTTCAAATTCCTAAATCTCACGTGATTTAACCTATGTCATGCGATTTAAAGCAACATCACGCAATTTTTTTTCACGCATTTTTAAAATGGATATCACGGCGATTAATAGTTATATATCGCCACGATGTAGACACTGTCAACTCGTTCAAACTCACGTCAGATTTGACAAATCATTTCTTATTGAAGACCGCGATATCTGAAAAAAAAATCGCGAGATTGAACGATTTGAAATTGCTGCCTCAAATCGTTCTTTGTAAATGAGGCCCCTCAAGTACAATTATTTGTTGACCTAATCTACAATGATCTGGATAATTTGATGTCCTTACCCTTTCGTACATTAAATCTATCAAGAGAATTAAAAACAGCCTTAAAAGACCTGAAAAGTTGGCATGATGTTTACAAAAAAGCAGATAAAGGCGGAAAGATTGTTATCTGGCCTGTCAAATTAAATTTAACTGAAGCTTTCAGACAGCTGTATGAATCAGGATATTATTAAAGACTGATGACTAATCCTACCAACAAATTTCTTCAAGATTATGCAGATATCATAACACAAGCTTATGATAATGATATTATATTCAAAGAAGAATTTTCTTTTCTCAAAGTCGAACATCCCAAAATACCCATACTATATTTACTCCATAAAAACTCCAGCAACCCACTCGGGAGGCCTTTAGTGTCGGTTATAGGCAGTCTGAAAGAGAAAGCTAGCAGTTTTGTTGATGCTCACCTGTGTAAACACGTATTCTCTCTCCCGTCTTATTTGCGTGATACTCCAGACCTCTAGAAAAAACTACATGATTAACAACTTAAACCTAATACTTTATTAGCTAGTTACAATGTTGAAGCACTGTATATGAGTATACATCACGAGAATGGAAAAAAAGCTATTCAATACTTTCTTTTTTTTTTTTTTTTTAAATATATTTTTATTGAGTTTTTCAAATTATGGGGGAAGGGATACAGAAAGAAGAGAGGTTGGGATAACAAATTAATCTCATGTATTACACAGATTGCTAAGCATATAAGAGTAATCAAGAAGAAAATCCAACAACATGAGAACAACATATTCACATTTTCAGTGTCAATATAACAATAGGATTCTTAAGATCCCGAAACCTAGGGGTCACCAATAGAGGGTCAGGGAAGAATAAAGGTTAGACAGGGGAAGGGGGGGATAGGGGAATACCTGAAGGAGGAGAGCACCATCATAATATGAGTATCGTTGTGTAAAGTTAATGGTTAGTCATGAAAGACTGGGGTAATCTGAAACTAGGTAAGCCAGGGGGACCATACCCCGGCGAGGCGTTTAGAAGAGTTATGGAGAATGCTGGAAATTTATTCTAATTTATATGTTAGCCAAATTTCTTTAATGATGAATGAAAGAGAGGGGGGGAATTGTTGCTTCCAATGCGCAGCAATCTGACACTTAGTGGCGTTTAGAATATGTTTTATAAGAAGACGAGCGCTCTTAGAAGCGTCCGGGATGGTGCGGGGAAATAGGGAGTAAGTGGGCGAGGATGGGATGGGAACACCCGTAACTCCCAAAATCAGGCGATGGACCTCCTGCCAGAGGGTCACCACTTTGGGGCAAGTCCACCATATATGAAGCAGGGTGCCCTTCTCACCACAGTGTCGCCAGCATGTCCAGGAAGTAGAAGGGAAAATTACACTGAGCCTTTTGGGTGTCAAATACCAACGATAGTAGACTTTGTGAGCGTTTTTATTGATTCGGACACAAATGGAGGTTTTGGCAAGATTTTCTCTGATTAACGTTCAGTCCTCCTCGTCTAGTGAATCTCCAAGCTCTCGCTCCCATTGGAGCTCATGCGGATCTTTTGAGGGGCGCTTGTGTCGGAGGAACAATCGATAGAGGGTCAAAATCAGTTTGGTCGGGGGAGAACGCAGGGCGCATAATGATTCTAATGTAGAGGAATTGGAGGTATAGAATTGTGGCGGAGCTAAAGAATTGTAAAAGTGGCGCAATTGGAGATATTGAAAGAAACAGGTATGGGGAAGGTGGAGCCTGGTCTGAAGATCCGTAAACGAGGGAAAAAAACGGAGCGGGGACAAGTCTGCGAAGTGGCAGATGCCACTGGCTATCCATGGCGAGAAGGAGTGTCTATCAAACCCGGGTTGAAATAGCAGGTTGTTCCAGAGGGGATACATACGCCAGGGTTGAGCTAAAAGTTCATATGTTTTAGTGTGTTTGTCCCAAATAGAGATGGAGAAAGCTATAGTAGGTAGAAGAGAGGATAGAGTGGGTCTGTGACGTGATAGGAGCCAGAGGAAGAAAGAGGCAGAGACGGTGTTGGAGAAATTAGCCTCAATGTCCGTCCATACCCTGGTGCCTGCAGGTGAGTGCAAAGATATGCACTGAGTGAGATGCGCTGCTCTATAATAGGCTAAAAAGTTTGGAGCACCCAGACCCCCCCTCCCCAACAGGCCGATACAGTGCATCTCGGCGAATACGGGGTTTACAAGCTGACCAGATAAATTTAGTGCCTGATTGCTGGAGGGTTTTGAAATACTTTGTGGGAATTCTAATGGGAAGAGTTTGGAATAGGTATAAGAGGCGGGGAAGAATGTTCATCTTAAGAGAATTAATCCTACCTATCCACGAGATGATATGTTTATCCCATTTTTCCAGGTCTGCCTTTATGGTGGCTAAAAGAGGGGGGAAGTTGGCCGCGAAGAGCTGCTGGTAGGACTTCATTAGGAAAATGCCCAAATATTTGAGCTGTTTAGCTTGCCAGCGAAAGCTAAATGTCTGTCGAAGCTAATGGTGGAGGGAAGGAGGCAAGTGTAGTGGCAAAATCTCAGACTTGCTAGCATTAATTTTGTAATTTGAGAGGGTCCCAAAATCTGTTAAATCTTTGAGAAGATTAGGAAGGGACACAAAAGGGTTGGTGAGGGTCAGTAAAATGTCGTCAGCATAAAGAGAAATTTTATGGTCAGTGGGACCAACGACGATACCAGTAATATCAGGATTGTCTCTTATTTTGATTGCAAGGGGTTTGATCATTAAAGCAAATATGAGAGGGGACAGGGGGCAGTCCTGCCTAGTGCCAATATGAATGGAAAAGGGGGAGGATTTAAACCCATTGGCCAAGATGCATGCAGTGGGATTGAAATAGAGAGCAGCTATGGCATTCAGAAAGGGACCCTGGATGCCCATGGCCAAGAGAACCTGCTGCATGTACGTCCAGTCCACTCTATCGAATGCCTTTTCCGCGTCCAATGCCACCACGAGAGCAGGGAGACCCCGAGTGTTAACAATCCGAATGAGATCTATGGCTCTTCTGGTGTTATCAGATGCCTGGCGGCCAGGAACAAATCCCACCTGGTCCGGGTGAACAAGCGAAGTAACTATTGAATTCAAGCGGTTCGCCAGGATTTTGGCGAAGAGCTTAAGGTCAACATTTAGGAGTGATATGGGCCTATAGTTACTACAGGAGGTAGGGTCCCTTCCCGGCTTCGGAATCACTACGATCTCTGCTCTCGTGGTGGCCAGGTCGAACTTTGTCCCTGATAAGATAGAATTGAATAAAGTGAGGAGCATGGGCAAAAGTTGAGTTGCAAATTTCTTGTAATAGATGGCGGTAAACCCATCAGGACCAGGGGCAGATGCATTTTTTAAATCTTTAATGGTGTCTAAGATTTTCTGAGAAGTATTGCTCTGTTAAAGAATAACTTCTGCTTGAAGGTAATTTTTGGGAGGGAGATAGAGCTGAGAAAATCTTTGACTTTATTAGCTAAAATTGTCGGATTGGAAAAGTGAGGTTCTACGTTATAAAGGGAAGAGTAAAAATCTTTAAAGAAATCAGCAATCTGTTCGGGATTATAGATCATGGAACCATCCTGTGACTTAATAGCAGCGATATGATTTCTGGTGCGTTTGTCCCTCAGCTTCTGAGCCAGTAGGCGATCCGCCCTGTCCCCCTTCTCATAATATTTCTGCCTGAGCCACTGCAGGGTTTTAGCAGCTTTTTTAGAAAGGAGTTGGTAGAGTTGACCTTTTAAGGCTAATAATTTAACGCGCGTCTTTCGCTTGGGAAACCTTTGAAAGCGGACTGCTAGGGAGGCAATCTGGGTCTCCAGAAATTGAATACTCGCTTTCTCGATTTTATGCTTGCTAGCTGCTAAGGTGATCAGAGTACCACGGACAGACGCTTTGTGCGCCTCCCAGACTATGGCCGGGGAGACCTCGGGAGAGGAATTAATTGAGATGTAATCAGTGATAGCGAGCGCAAAAGAGTCAACATGGGTTGGGATAGGAATAGGGAATCATCCAACCGCCATTTAGGAGCAGGGGGGTGAGGGGAGGATAAGTCAATCATCAAGGAAACAGAAGAATGATCAGACCAGACCACCGGGGTAATAGAAGCGTGGGAGAGGCGCTGCATAAGATTGTGATCTATAAGAATCATATCGATACGCGAATGCGTATCGTGGGGAGGAGAGTAGTGGGTGAATTGTTTACTTGAAGGATAGAGGATGCGCCACGAGTCATATAAGTCGAATCGGGTGAGCATGGAAGCGAGAGTCCTGGAGAGGCGGACGGAACTCGGCGGAGCCGGGAGAGGAGCTGAACAGTCGAGGGCCAAATCAAGAAAGGCATTAAAATCACCGCCAATTATGATGTACCCCTGCGCTAGCTGCGATAAAATTTGGAAGAATTCGGTGAGGAAGGCACCCTGGCCGACATTGGGGGCGTAAACCAAGGCCACGGTGATGACAGTGGAACCCAGTGAGCCAATTAAAATTAGGTAGCGGCCGAGTGGATCCACTGTGGAGGAAAGTAGAGAAAAGGAAATTTTATGACAGAACAGAATTGCTGTGCCTCTCTGCTTGGTGTCGGCTGAAGCATAATAAGCCTGCAAAAAATATTTACTTTGCAATCCAGGGTGAGGTATTTTAAAGTGCGTGTCTTGTAGAATAGCAACGTCTACTGAGTGACGTTTAAGTTGTTGCAGAGCTATGGTACGTTTTGAAGGGGAATTAAGACCGTTAACATTTAGAGATAAGACTTTAAGTGTCATGGTGGGTGAAACTTCAGAGAAGCTGAGATAATCATATACACTCCTTCAGGATGTGCAGGGGAAGGGTAGAGGGAGACCAAGCTCCTACTAAGGAGAGAGGTCCATGGAAAACAAACTAGGTACCAGAACAGTACCGGAAATATGTGGGGGGTGGTTCGTCCACAGAGGAGGCGTAAAGCGACCATACAGGCAATATGTAGGGGGGTGTAGAGAACGTGGTGGGATTAAAGATGAGGCTAATGATAGCATACAATCTTACATAACAAATAACATTGTAATATAGAACCACAAACCTGCGGACAAAGGGTTAGTAAACAAACATAGGCAAAAGCATACAATATAACATAAGAGAATATACGAGAATATAAGGCAAAGACATGTAGTAAACTTCGGTAAAATCTCACGTGATCTGGAAACATGGAGTCGGAGAAGTCCAGAATGGCTACCACAGAAACCAAAGAAAAACAGGGCCCTTGGGAAATAAGGGCCGTGAAACTGAGACAGCAGAAACCGTCCATGTGAGTCCTGCAAACAGTGTCCAACTAGGCAGTGGCCCACTCAGGTGGGGGTGGTCTTCTTCTGGAAGGAGCCGAGGAGGTAGATGGCGTGTCCCCAGATTCCTGAAGAAGGCTAAGCTGCCGAAGCGTATGGAGTCCTTGGTCCAGGGTCTTAATCAGATGCGTATTGCCCGAGTAGGAGAAAATAAGCTGGAACGGGAACCCCCTCCTGTAGCGAATGTTGTTGGAGCGCAAAATTCGTGTGACCTCTGCTAAATCCCTGCACTTCTTCAGGGTCGAAGGAGCCAGATCTTGGAAAACTTGTGGAGAAGTCTCTTGAAAATCAATATCGGGCGAGTTCCTAGCGGCTTGTAAAATGCGTTCTTTGGTGGTGAAATAGAAATATCCCGGGGAGGCTGGCCAGGTGAGGGTTTATTGCGGAGAGCCCGATGGGCTCGGTCCAGGAGAAGGTCAGTACTGGAGGCAGTTGGGACAAGTTGCTTGAATAGGCCCTCAAGATAATCATGCAAGTCAGAATTGGAGATGGTTTCTGGAACATTTTTGATGCGAAGATTATTGCGCCTCGAACGATTTTCTTGATCCTCAAGTTGTTCTTTCAGAGAATCTAACTCAGCACGGATCGCAACCAGGTCTTCTTCAGTTTGCATTTGATATGTGCATAATTCATCCGTTTTCTTTTTGAGAGAGTCTGTGCGATTGCCAATGGCAGCAATTTCAGACCGTAGTTCGGCCAGCATGGCAGGGATCTCCGTTTGAATAGTAATTTTAACTTGGGAGGTGATCTCTGAAATGGTAGGATGTTGAGGTTCGCTGTCAGATTCGGGCTGAGGAGGCTCTTGAGGTGAGGGGGGTGAAGGAGAGGGATGCTTCTCACGCCTAGAGAACATGCTTGGAGTATGAGGCGTTTTTTTCTGTCTTTGGGACATGTTGGCAACTGTGACATTAAAGACTGTAGTAACGGTTATTATGAGAGAAAAGAATGAAATGTGGTTCTCGCAATAAGTACGGCTTAATCCCACCAGGTTCTCACAAGGTTATTAGAAACAGTGGATCATGGTAAGAAGAACTACAGAGAGGCTAATCTTGTAAGTTGGATTAGAATCTGCGTGTGAGTTTATATTGCTCTCCAGTGGAAAATATCAGTGGGACACTTGCTGAAATCCCTTTTTCAGTTTAACCAGGGTGGAATACACAGAAAGCTGGGCTTGGATGCTGGAGTCAGACCAGATTGTGGACATACGCTGCCCTCCGGTGGGAAAAAAATGTAGCACACTTGGCCCAGTGCTTTGCCAAATTGGAGCTTAGCTGGTAAAAGCAATATACAAGTGTTGAAGTAGTCACATAGACATTTATAATTGCCACCACAGAGAACAGGAAATGAGGGCTGCGGGTTCTATCAGTGTTTCCTGGGGCTCTGCCAACCAATAGAGCGGGCAGAGATGATGGAGAGATAATGATTTAGGTGCTGTGGAGGAGAATCCCAGAAAATAATATTGCAATTGCTGGTGGTGAGAAGGAGCAAGAGTACTGCAAAAGATCAGAGGCTGTAAGGAGGGTGAGGGAAGGTATCAGAGGAACGCAGAATTGTGAGGGAGGACACCGTTCCCGCAAGTAATGCCAGGAAGCCCCGCGCTGGAGTGTACCTCAGAGATGGAGCCAGAAAATGGCCTCCGGCAGCTGTCTTCCCGCTGCGCCGCACAAGGATTTCAAGGACTGTGCTGCTGTATGCTGACCGAAGCCAGCGGTGAGTATAGCGGGGCCCAGAGGCGGGATCCGGGATCCGTTTTCGCCCAGGGGGCTCCACTAGGATTCGTGGGAGCTGGATGCTCAGGGCCTCAGGCGGGCAGGAAGCTACTAGGCCCGGCTTCTCTAGAAAGCTCCGGGTCACCGCTTGGCTGCGGAGCAGAGGGCTTGATCCAGGCTCTTATGACTGTGGGGGTATCTGGACAACAGTGGGTGCAGGTGAGTTGGGGGACAGGACCCCTAAAGTAGGGAATTAGGGCAAATACAGGGAGAGCTCTGTGCAGGTGCGTCTGCTCAGCTCCGCGGCAAGACCACGCCCCCTCAATACTTTCTTAATATGGGCAAAACAAATCCCAGAAATGCATTCGTCATCAAACTTCTTAATGTTGTACTCCTTAAAAATTACTTTGTCTTTAATGACAAATATTTTTTACAAACAAGAGGAACAGCCATGGGCACGAAATGTGCACCTTTTTATGACAACCTATATTTAGGATGGTGGGAGAGAGAATCCGTGTTTAATGAAACCAGTGATCAATATACTAAATATATCGCAACTTGGTTGCGATATATTGATGACATATTCATTCTGTGGGAAGGGGATACAACATCCTTTTTTGAGTTCACTTCAACCTTAAACAACAATAACTTAAATTTAAAACTAGTCCCTGATATAAGTGATTTGTCCATTGATTTTTTAGATATAACTATCTGTCTTAAATTTATAGAAATCGGTTGCTGTATGATAATTCGAATACATCAAAATCCCCCCCTCCCCCAGAATGAAGAAGTCAGAATGATAGGAACATTAGGAATGATTTGTTCTGCCTGGAAATAAAAAACATCTTTCATAACCATCAACATATTTTATATCTTGATCCTGATTTGAACAAAATTTTAAATAAAAATATTCAACTTTGCTGGAGAAGATCAAATTTAGGTGATATTTTAACTCAAAGCCACTTCTGTAAACAAACCAAAATAACTCATACGTTTATTGGTTTTAAGAACTGCGGCCATTGCAAGGGATGTATTCATATGATAGAGACTAAATCTTTTTTAGATAAATATTACAAACGCTGGTTCTTAAAAGAACCTCTGAACTGTGATACAGACAATGTCATATATTGCCTATTTTGTCCCTGCAATCTCAAATATATAGGGATGACCAGTCACCCCTTCAAAAGTCGACTTTTGGAATATGTTAACAGTATAAAAAATGCTCCAAATGATCATGCAAAATCTAATCAGTTAACAACTGTAGCTAAACATTTCTTGCTACTCCACAAAAGTAATGCCAAATTGCTTAAAGTCTTTATCTTAGATATAGTTCATTTGGCATCCATAGTGGTGATATTGCAAAAGAATTTAAAAAAAGAGAAGCTAAATGGATCTTCTTAATGGGATCAGTTTTTCCAGGCAGACTGAATGAGAATAATAGTTATCTTGCTTATCTTTAATACTCTATAATTATCTTTAATTCATTAAGTCAATTGATTTATACTAATAATATTAAAACAATATTGATGATTTTATTACTTTATAATAATTTATCTATATATATTTATATATATGTATATGATTTTTTTCAATATATTATGTTATTATATTTATACTCAATAAATATTTTGTAATCTATCTAAAATAAAAATTACTAACTATTCATTTTCCATTCATTTCAATTTATTATAATTATAAATCATTATTTTTCCTTTATTTTATTACTTTTTTACTATTTATTAATCCAATTTCCTTCATCTTTGAACTCAAAAAATTATTTCCTTATTTATTACCTCTCTTAGTTGTTTCACTGTTTTCATTTGATACCAATTGCACCTGTATAGCACTTCACCAATCAATTCACTCTTATTTACACTTCTAATTATTTATTTTATTCATTTTCAATAGTATTATATCACACAGATGCAATTTATTTCCTTTTAATCACACTTATATCATTATTTTCTATCATCCATCACCAAATTCACTCATCACTCACACATTTTATCACTATTAATCCAAGTTTTAGTATATAACATATTCTTCAAAATTTAAATACCAATACATTTTTATTTTACAGTGTTTCCACA
>WWET01004010.1:115184-129090 GCA_011038615.1 Limnodynastes dumerilii | reverse complement strand
TCAAATAATACAAGGAAAGTCCAAAGGTAGGGGGGAGGTGGATATGAGGAAAGAATAAGGCCGCTCAGAGAAAAAAATATATACAAACAACAAGTACATGTGATGAGATGCTCCTAGCCGGTCAGTAGGTATGGTATAGGAATTTATACTCACAAAAAACCACCTAATTTAGGGGGTGCTGCCAAAAAAAATACCCTGAAAGTATATAATAGGGTTGAGGGAAAAGGGAATGGGCAAAGACAGGGTTTTAGGGGAAATTATGGCGCACTAGTAATAGAAAAGAACTAATGACCAGTATGAGTAATCTCAACAAAAATCTCTATGAGAAGGAGTGAGACCAATTAAATATACAATGTATCCTAAAATGAAATAAAAAATAGGCAGAAAACAGCGCTTAGGATATAAGTATATATAAGATAAATTTACATTTATTAAAATTAATTAAAAAACAATTGTGAAACAATGATGTGAACCTAATATTCCTGTTAGTTGTTGATCAGACAACTACAGGCTTTTAGGGATACAATATAAACAGATGCCTCAGAAGTCAATTGAAACCAACAATATACAGTCTTCTCCTTTAAAATAAGGGAGTTATGGGTGCCTGTAAAACTTCCTAGCTGGTAGGGTTGTTAGGATGCAAAGTCCTCTACTCGCCACCGTGGCAAACTTAGATGTTAAGACCCTTATGAATGGAACAAGGATTTTGGGCAGTCAGCTGTACTTATTTGGGGATAACCAAACTATAGATGTACCGAGTACAGGGTAATCGCCCCTTAGTTCCTTTTGTAAGACCAATGTATGGCCTAAAATCCTCAATTTGTTGATATAATCCACAACTCAAGGAACGGGGCTAGTGCAAAGATGGATATTGCAGTTAATACCGGTATTAATAAAGGTTACCTCCAGTCCAGCCCATATGTCTGTTCGGTCAACGAGAGCTGTATCAGCAGTCCCACATAAACACAGCCGCAGCTACCCGCGGCTTCAGCCAGGAGTACAGACAGCCTGAATAAAGTAGCGTGGCCCATTGCAGCAGTCCTCCGGGATTATGCCCGCAGTTATGCACGGCTCCTGTCGGACCCTGCCGTGCCTGTAACTGTTCACCCTGGCAGGGGGCGGGGAAGAAAAGGGCTTGCACTGTCCACCGAATCATAAAAAAGCCATTAAAGGTATGGAGACCAAAGATGCTACTCTCTCAGAGCAAGAAAGAGTGGCGATTCAAGATCTTCTTGAATTACAAGATGAGAATTTGACACCCTTAGACCAGCCGGAATATAAAACTACTGTCTCTTTTAAAAAGAATTCAGAGTTTTATCCATTACAGTGCAAAACCAATTTTATTGAGATTTTTTACCAGGCCAGTCTTCGGGATTTCAAAACTCTCTGTAATACTAGTGATACCCAAATGTTTAAAGACAACCTGAGTAGAAAGGAGAGGCAGGCAATGCAATCTCTAATGGAGGATGAAAGTATCATAATCAAACCTGCTAATAAGGGGGGTGGAGTCGTGATTCTGGATAGATCAGATTATCTCATGGAAGCCATGAGACAACTATCGGATGAAAGATCCTACGAGTTACTGAAGAATGACCCCATCCCCCTATACCAGCGGGAATATAATGATCTAATATTAGCAGCCAAAAATTCACTTTTGATTACCTTTGACTTTCTCTGTGGTAAGTTCCCGGTGACACCCACCTTCTATTATCTACCAAAAATCCACAAATCACTTATCACTCCCCCGGGACGCCCTATTATTTCTGGTGTTGGTTCCCTCACTGCTGATTTATCACATTTTGTTGACAGTCACTTACAACCATTAGTTGCACCATTACGGTCACATATTAAAGATACCACATCCTTTTTGAAGCAAATTTCCACCATAACGTGGCAGGATTCCTATTATTTACTCACATGTGATGTGGAAGGTTTATATTCAAACATCCCTCACCCTCTGGGTATTTCAGCAGTACAACACTTCCTCCACACTCAATCTCACTACCCACCACTTTTACAAACATTTATTCTGGATAGTATTAAATTTATTCTTGAGCACAATTATTTTATTTAAGAGGGCCGTTGCTATAGGGACCAGGTTCGCTCCGAGCTACGCCAACCTATATATGGGCCTCCTTGAGGAGGAGCTCATTTGGGGGGGCCTGTTCGGAGCGAACCTGGTCTATTTCGGGCGCTATATAGATGATCTCTTTTTTATTTGGAATGGGGATATTAATTCCATTAATAATTTTCTCACTTTCCTCAACACCAACCGGTTTAATTTAAAATTTACCCACCAATTTAGTAATTGTTTAATTAATTTTCTAGATATTGAGGTGGGTGTCTCCGGGAACCAGCTACATACAAAAACCTACCAGAAAGAGGTTGATACCAACCACTTTCTGAATTTCAAAAGCTGCCATAATAAGAGCTGGCTCAAGGGTATCCCCAAGAACCAGTTCATTAGGATGCGGCGTAATTGCTCAACTCTAGAGTCCTACCGGACACAGAGTGAGAGACTAAAACGCAGCTTTCTATCTCAGGGGTATCCTTTGGAGACCATAGAACAAGCCTTCTTAGATGCAGAGAGTAGCGATAGAAATAGTCTCATCCAGACTAATATCCATCAAAAGGATCATAATGGCTTTAATAACGACCAATTATGCTTTATAACCCAATTCTCTTCTCAGGCAGAAAATATTAAAAAGATCATCCATCGCAACTGTAATGACATCCTAAGTCTGGATAACATGTTGAAACCGCTCCTTGTGGTAAACAAACCACGAGTGGTTTTTAGAATGGCCAAAAGCCTTAGGGACCTGCTGGTCCATAGCTTTTTGAAGCCCTCTGTAATAACACACACCCCCTCTTGGTTGGGGGAAAAACCTAAGGTTTTTTTTTCGGTGTGCCCAAAATAGATGTGGGATGTGTAAGTTTGGCCATCATAAAGTTGCCTCCTTCTCTTCCTCCGATGGGCAGACTAACTTTCCCATTAAAGACTTTATAAATTGTCGAAGCTGCTTCGTGGTCTACCAAATTGTGTGTCAATGTGGCATGCAGTACATTGGCAGAACCACGAGGCAGCTTCACATTCGATTCTCTGAACATCGTCGCAACGTTACAAAAAATAATAGACTTCACTCAGTCTCGCGTCATGTAACTGACATACATGGAGGGAGAGTGGAGGTACTTTCAATTAAGGGCATAGAACTGGCTCATAAAACCGCCAGAGGGGGTAATCAGTTCACTAGATTGGCCCAGAGGGAAGCATTTTGGATCTTTCAACTGAACACAATGACTCCCTCTGGGTTAAATGAAACTATAGAACTGAATCACTTTTGAATGAGATTTTAGATCTCCTCTCTCCTAACTTTGACGATTCTTTATGTTTCCATTATAATTAAAAATTAATTAAAAATAGTGTGGTTGGGAGAATTAAGTGCTATATATCAAAGTCTTAAGATGTTTGTATTTATGGATATCTATACACTACACAATACTCTAAGTATATTGCCGTATTATATGTGTTTCTTTTGTACACCAATATTAGAACGCTAAGAACTGGTTCTTCTATGAATATTGGTATAATGTCAACTTATTGGATTGCTTGAACTCTCTAGGTGATTATCGTCCATTTGGTTTTCTGTTTTTATTAAAAAAAATTGTAATTAAATGCACTTTATTTGTTATTGAAATGTTTTGTTTGAATATGTCTTACTAAAATTTTTCTACTCAATTGATAACTGCTACTTGCTATTTGCAACGACTTCATTGCAATAGTACAAGTGCTAGTATGTTTATAGTGTGGCAAACTTTGGGTCAGCAATTAATAGGTTAATGGTTAACACCACAGCTGACTCAATTTCATTCTTGTTAAAAGACACTTCCCTGCCAGGGAATTTTCTCTACCTTCTGATGAAATCATCCCAGGTGATGATGAAACGCGTCAAGGCTTTCATTTGATGTGACATTTGCCTCAGACTCTGTGCGAATATATTGTACCATCCACTACCCTCCACCTCCAACTGCTGTTAAGTTGGCATGCAAGTACCACTCAATATCGGACAGCCAACTAATATTAACAGCATACCGCTTTGCTTTTATAGCGGTATACAGAGGACGGTGCAAGCCCTTTTCTTCCCCGCCCTCTGCCAGGGTGAACAGTTACAGGCACGGCAGGATCCGACAGGAGCCGTGCATAACAGCGGGCATAATCTGCCGCAACGGGCCACGCTACTTTATTCAGGCTGTCTGTACTGCTGGCTGAAGCCGCGGGTAGCTGCGGCTGTGTTTATGTGGGACTGCTGATACAGCTCTCATTGAGCGCTACAAACCGAACAGACATATGGGCTGGACTGGAGGTAACCTTTATTAATACCGGTATTAACTGCAATATCCATCTTTGCACTAGCCCCGTTCCTTGAGTTGTGGATTATATCAACAAATTGAGGATTTTAGGCCATACATTGGTCTTACAAAAGGAACTGAGGGGCGATTACCCTGTACTCGGTAAATCTATAGTTTGGTTATCCCCAAATAAGTACAGCTGACTGCCCAAAATCCTTGTTCCATTCATAAGGGTCTTAACATCTAAGTTTGCCACGGTGGCGAGTAGAGGACTTTGCATCCTAACAACCCTACCAGCTAGGAAGTTTTACAGGCACCCATAACTCCCTTATTTTAAAGGAGAAGACTGTATATTGTTGGTTTCAATTGACTTCTGAGGCATCTGTTTATATTGTATCCCTAAAAGCCTGTAGTTGTCTGATCAACAACTAACAGGAATATTAGGTTCACATCATTGTTTCACAATTGTTTTTTAATTAATTTTAATAAATGTAAATTTATCTTATACATACTTATATCCTAAGCGCTGGTTTTTGTTTATTTTATTTTACCTTATTGTGGGATTACCTCTCCCTTCCTACAGCTGCTGGGATAATTTTAATGTATATTAACCATTTTATTTTGCCACACTATTTCCTTCAAATCTAGTAGCGCGGTCATCTTTTCTGTTCCTGTACACCAATTGTCATCTGACTCACCCTCCTGTTGTATAGTTTATTGAATGAATTTATCAAAACAACAGAACAGTTCAAAACCACTCTAGGCCGATAACTGGCATTGGGTTGTGGGCATATATGCCCAGGTGCGTACAGTATAGGACGTGGCATGGTGCGTGTCCAGTTTTAACTATGGCTTATATTGTTTACAAATATTATCTTGTATTTTTAAATTTATAATTAAAGGGAACAAATACTAATGAATATTAAGAATTATTATTCTGAGCACCCATCAGTTAATTCACAGTTTCAAATTGTTTATTATTTTTTATAACTCAAATGCTATACACCTATACTATTACAGATATTAATACCTGTATTCTCAAAGTGTTGTTAGATGTGAAGTGAAAATAGCCTAAAACTTACCTAGTGAGCGATTGTGGGGTGCTGGAATGCTCACTAGTAAGCACGCCTTGCACCTAAGACTCCCTTTGCCATCAATATTACAATTACATGATTTCTCTGTATTAAATATTCCAAAGACACCCTTTATTAGATGAACAAAGAGTATAGAGGGGAATTGAGCGCTGACACCGTCGAAACTGAACACCCCGCTTGCTGCCTAACCACAGTGAAGGAAGGAGTAACACTCGCTCCTAGCAGAAAATGACAGATAGAAAAACAAATATATCACTTGGTATTGGCGCTGGGGGATGATGAGGGAAGACAGGGTAGACAAAAAATGACACAAAAAAGATAGCGTCTCCTGATCCGTTCAGAGCACAGTTCTATTAAGACAAGTCAATTCCAAAATGTGCCTTCCTAGAGTTTGGAGGCAGCAGTGAAATAGAATAGACGATTTTGGCTCACGGTTTGTAGAGAGATTGTAGTTTTCTTCTCCTTGTGTCTTGGTGTGAGGCTATCGCATGGGGATCCCAGCTTCCTGTAGGCTTCTATCCAAGCCTCAGTATGGAGAACACAGCTTGCGTTCCAAAACTCTCCACGTGTGGTAGAGATGTTGAAAAAACAAGAAGAAGGGAGAAGGCACGGATAGTGCAATTCAATTTATTTCGTGCAGGAGAAATAATATAAATGGATGTACTCACAAAACATTTATATCAATAAAAGCATGTAGCAAATATATTGCAGGTGCGATGAATCTTGTGTGTAAACGTTGCAATGTAGTAGTATAAAGTCCAAAGTCCGAAAAGGGGGTGCAGGTCATATGACAAAGTAAAACAAAATTGCAGCACCAGCCAATTTCCCTAAATCCTAAATCCTAAACCCTAAATCCCAGGCCATGGATGACTACTTTCATGAAAATCTGGACAAAGAATTTATAGGATTTACAGGATTATTTCAAGAAAGATGGCTCCCTGCACCCATGTATTGACTACTGGGATCTCAACATGAAGTGAAGAAACCTACCCACTTCTGCTTATATCTGACCTGTTTAACCAGCTGAATGGGGCAGTGGACTATATTAAACTCAACCCACGAGGAGCCTAAAATCTAGTCCACATCTATGAAGAGGATGAATGGAAGACCGCCTTCAATACTCCATCTGGACACTATAACTATATTGTCTTGCCCTTTGGCCTCTGCAATGCTCTGGCAGTTTTCCAGGATCTCATCAATGATGTCCTCTGTGATTTTTTTTTGAATGATTCCTTATGGTTTACCTAGACAATACCATCATTAATTGGAAACACGTTTTTTCTACATCTGACAAGTACTTACGCATCTAAAAGAAAACCATTTGTCTGGCAAACCTGAAAAATGTGAATTCAAGGTGTCAAAGGTAATATTTTTTGGGTACATCCTGAAACCCCAAATGGGTTTGCCATGGACCAAGAAAAGATGGGAGTAATTCTGGAATAGGTACAACCTGCCAATGAAATTGGTGCCACGCTTCCTGGGCTTCTCCAACTACTATAGAGTTTCATCATTAGATTCTTGACACATTGGGCTGGATCCAGACCTTGTTAAGTGCATGAACTTAGTTACTCCTGGGCTAAACCATGTTGATTGCAGGGGAGTCATATTTTATCTGTTGTAAACAGTATCAGTGTTGAGAGGTGATGTTTCCTTCCCCAAGTCTAAATAACAGTGTGATAGTAAAGCTGGTTAGTATCTGTGTGCAGTAAGCAATTCAAATATATATCCCTGTATGCAAAGAATACAATTAACTTGGCTCCCCCTGATATCAACATAGTTTAGCCCAGCAGTAACTAAGTTCATGCACTTAACAAGGTCTGGATCCAGCCCATTGTTCTTAGCATTGGATCTCTATATAAAAGAGGCTGATCCAAATAACTCTCCCAGGAAGGTGGTTGACACCTTTAAGTCGCTCAAGTAAGTCTTTGCTACAGTGCTTATTCTTCGACACCCAAATACAGATTTACCCTTTTACCCTAGTCAAGTTCATGTGTTGGATATAGTATCCAGAGAAGTGCTTTCTCAAAAGAATCCTGAGGATGGTGAGCTTCACTTGCACCTTTTCAAGAAGAATTACAATGTGGGGAATAGAGAACTGCTGGCAATTAAATTAGCCTTTGAAGAGTGGAGGCACTGGCTGAAGGGAGCAGTACACACTATAATGGTACTCACTCACCACAAGAATCTGTCGTACATCACCTCAGCCAAGAAGTTGAACCTGAGAAATGCCCGGTGGGCCCTGCTTTTCACAAGGTTCTGATTTATCTTCACTCATAATCCAGGGTCCTTGAGTCATCAGGCAGACACGCTGTCATATTCCATCTTATCAGAACATCCTTTCTCAAGTGGTCCTGAAACCATCATCCCTACATCTGCTAACATGACAGAACTCGCCCAGGACCTTTACTCACAATTATTACAAATCCAGGACCAAGCCCCGGAATCATGTACTTCCAACAGGCTATTTGTACCTCAGGCATTCCAAAAGACCATCCTGATGAAAACACATTCCTCTAAAATGGCTAATCCATTCTGGTGTTCAGAAGACTCTTGAGTTGTCTATTTGGTGACAAGATGTGGAGGAATTCGTGGGATCCTGTACCATATGTGCCAGAAACAAGTCTCCTTGTTCTATGACCTCAGGCCCTCTTCAGCCGTTGCAGATAAATAAACGTCCATGGACCTTCCTGATTCCATGTGATTCAGGACCATCTCGTTTCAGTAAAATGGCCCATTTTATTCCTCTACAGGGCCTACCCAATGTTAAAACTCTGGCAAAACTTTTTGTGAACCAGATTATTAGACTACATGGGATTCCTTTGGACAAAGTATCGAACCAAGGATCTCAGTTTGTGGTCAAGTTTTGAAATTCTTCTGCCCGATACTACAAATCAAAAGGAGTCTGCCTCGGGTTATCATCCACAACCGTGAGAGTGAACCAGGCCTGGACCAATTACTGCTCTGTTATCCATGGAAATGCCAGGATAGTTAGCCAGATTATTTGCGTGGGCCGAATTTGCCTATATCAATGTTGCTAATAGTGTCATCAAGGTATCTCCCTTTTCCTGTGTTCTGGGAAATAGGTTAATATTTCCTTGACTCAAGTATCATTCCACCCTAAGAGGAAAGTTGGTCTTCATAGAAGCAGATGTAATTTCAAGGTGGGTGACAAAGTTTGGCTGTCCACCTGGAATATTCACATCAAGCAACCTTTCAAGAAGCTGGGACCTTGAACCTTGAATTAAGAACATCATCCCTGTAGCCTTCAAATTACAACTTCCTCAAGCCCTTAAAATCTGTTATACCTTTCATGGCTTTCTTATGTTTCCAGTCATCTTCTAGATTCTCAAGAAAAAAGCACCTCTGGTAATAGTGGATGGTCAAGAATAGTTTGAGGTTGAATCTGTGTTGAACTCCAGAAGACTTCAACTGCAGTATATTGTACATTGGAAAGGATATGGTCCAGAAGAAAGGGAATGAGACCTAGCAAAAGATATGCATGCAGAGAAGCTGGTAGAGGACTTCCACAAGAAGTTCCATTGGAAACCAGGGCCTAGGGGTATTAGAAACCCTTGTCAAGGGGGGTGAGTACTGTTACATACCTTTTTCCTGCCACTGCTTTTTGTCACAATATTCCTTGGTTGCGTTCTATGCTATGCATGCGCAACAGCATGCAAATGAGCATTATGGGAAGCTGAGCCTGTAGTCCTTGACATGTGCATGCATCCTCTTCCCTCCTTGTCATTATCAATGCACAGCACCAGAGCTGCTGGTTACTGCTGGCCCTCTTTAAGAACCATCAGTAGTTATAGCTTTGGTCACATTGCTTATCCTGCTCGCTTTTGTATCTAGCCTTGCTAGCATGAATTCTGAGTGTTACCTTGCTCCCAGTGGCTCCTTGTTCTCAGTGTTACCTTGCTCTCAGTGATAACTTTTCCTCCTGCGTGGTCTTCTTTCTTTTAGCCTTGGCTGTGAGTGCAGTGATGTATGTGTGGGTAAGTGCCCTTGTATCAATTTTTGTGTTGTTTGTCTCTTTTTGGTTTTATTTCCAACCGACCTTTCTTCTAGTGTGTTTTTTCATCTCACACTGTGGTGTTCTCCCACGGTGGGAGTCCCCGGGCAGAATACTGCTTTTAGAAGTAGAAACAGCCGAAAAATGATTTTCGGCTGTCTCTATTTCTTTTTTTTTTTTTATGTATATTTTTATTAACAAGGCATGGTACACATATCATAAATACATAGCTTTGAAGTACATATATTTGTTAATATAAGGGATTTGTATATAAAGAGAACATACAATATAGATTAATGATCACAATAAGTGAGAAATGTTATGAGAGCTATAGTTTACATCTTGTATATTCGTTATTTAGAGTACAAATGTCAATACAATATCAAATATATAAAATCTCAAAGAGATCTCTGAATTTATAACTTAAGTTAGTTCTATATAATTAAATTATAGATAAAAATGATTGTTTTATATTTAATACTGATCGTAGGTGCCTCCATACTGTCCCAAGCTCCACATTTATATTATACAACAAGTTTAATATCCCACTATAGGTGGGTCATTATCTACCAGTCTCAGGAGATACCAAGAAGTGTATTCAAAACAATAATATAGATGTTTTTTAGTTATAACAGGAAGCAAATTAATATGCCTCTCCCAAGTATTAAAGAACCTTTCCACCTTTGTTTCTCTGTCAAGCATAGTCTCTATCCAATTCATATGAAACAAAGTTTCTCCTTAAAAAGTGCTATAGGGGGTGTTCCTTGATGGTTCCAAGTTTGCCGCTGTACTGATCGCCATTAATAGACACTTGACTTATTGACATTATTAATTTTTTGGTTAGTTGATAGGATTCCCAATATTGCCTATTCTGGATTGAATTGGACATATAACAATGAGTCTAAAGCATATCTTTTTATTAGGAGCCAGAACATTTTTACAAAAGAACAGTCCCAGAGGCAATGAAGCAGATCTGCATCAGGTGCATGACATCTGTAACATAGGTTAGATTCATTTAATTCAAGTGTAAATGCCTTCTGAGGAGTTAAATATGTTCTGTGATAAATATTCAGAAATAATTCTACATAATGACTCGCAGGGAAAATACATCTTAAAGTGTATAAGTTTTTTAGCAAAATTTCTGGGGTTAAATTAGGAAAATCCTTGAGCCATTGAGATAAACCATTCGAATCTCTGTTATAAGTAATAGGATTGCTTAAAGTTTTATAATGCACCGTTAAAATGCTATAGGGGTTTCGTATAAAAAGTTAAACTTTTCTACTGCTTGCTGAAAGTCATGGGACGACGTCTCTGTACATCCACCAAATACCTTATAGAATGAATACCCTCCCTTTGCTATATATTTCCTCTCTTAAATTCAAGCTCCTTCTTAAGTCTGGATCCAGCCCATTGACATTACAGCAAAGAGAAAAAACAGCTAGGTCCTCTAGTATAGCGCACAAGTAATAATTTCTCCACAACTAATATGCAATGTTTAAATAATTCCAATTGTTAATAATCTATAATATCATGCGAGTAAGGGATTAATTAGATGAGTGAGTTACACTAGTGGACCTTGCTGTTTTCTCTTTTTGCGTTAAAAATTAGGAGACCCAACTGCCAATCACCCAACGAATTTGCATTCTTGTTTACACATTACAGGGATGGTGGAACTGGTGGAACCCCAAGATCTGCATGTTGATGCATGTGTGGAGTACTTACCTGGATCTGATGGCAGCGTGCGGTGGCAGTCCGGGGTAGGTGCTCTGCCTTTCCATAGCACCCCGGTGGGTCTGAAAGGGTCCATCAGGGACCAATGGGGATGCGGGACGTCACCCTGTGATGTCACCGCTGGCCGGGTTTGGCCAGGGTTGATGGTCCAATTAGGGGACCTTGTGGCAAGCTAATCCGAGCTCACCGCGTCACTGGCCCTGCTCCCAACTGACTCTATAAGAGCTTTACTATCTAGCTGGGGCCAAGCATGGGGCAGTCGACAGAGAGGCCAATGTGGCAATAAAGAAGGTGGAGTGGGACGTTGCTGGAGGCCAGAAGCGGCCAGAAGACAGGATTCAGACCGCAGATGGTGTAGGAGAATAGGAGCCCCCAAGGCCAAGATACCTGGAAGCAGGGAGATGACCCCTGGGCAGAAGATTCCAGCAGGCCTGCCACCCAGGGGCTTATAAAAGAGTTCCCGAGCCCCTGTGGTACCAGCAGAAGTCAGAAGAGGAGGCTTCCTCCCACCCTACACAGGGGGCTATATTCCCTATCAGAGACTGTGCCCGACCCCCCCCCCCCACTGGACCACCAAGGAGCCGTTATCACTCTCCCCTCTTTTCCCAGGTAAGTGGTAGGGTCGGGACCCTGGCAGTTAAAGCCCCCTCCCCCTGGGCAATTGAGCAGTCCCTGTTATAGGGATAGCACATCGCCCCGCTCCTTATCCCAAAAGGGTTGATATCAAACCCTTGTTCTTCCTCCCTCCTACAACACTCTTAGGAAATAAGAGCTAAACCCTGGTAAGTGGGATCTGTAATATTACACACTGATCTGGTGCCAGCTCAGTCAGTGGTGGGGTGCACGCCCTGGCAACAGAGCAGGAAAACCTATAAGTGTATAAGGAGTCAGATCGCCAGAACACACAGATCTGGTAGATTGATAAGAGTTCAATGTTAGTATTAGTATAGTATTCAGTTCCCCCATTGGAAGTGTGCAATCAGGTTAGAGGGGTAGTCCCCTTTAGGGAGTGACGCTAGGCCCTCGTTTTCTTGTTGGGTAAGTAGGCCTGGTTGCCTGTTATTTTGCAGGTGTTGTGGTAAAGGAGGAGAGAAGAGCGGACGACAACAAACGTGGTGAGTGTTATTTGATGTGTGCTAATTGTTAGGCCCCCACCCCGGGTGGGTAAGATGGACCCTCCAGGAAAAGAGGCACAAAATGGCACACGCTCAGCAACCGTGTCCCTGGCCAGAACATACACGAGTAACCCTCCAATCATGGAGTGAAGGCATGCACTTCCTTCCAGTGAGCAATCGAACACTCCCCATTCTTCCCCTGTTTCATTATCATCTCTTTCTAGGAAGACTGGCGTCCGGAAAACCCTTAAAGGAGGTGGATTGGAGTGTCGACAATTGGTGCGTCTTCCCGGAGACCTACAGGAACAGGTAGAACCAGAGGGTAGGGAGGGTCTGTTCGTGTCACAGAATGCCGGGACCCTTTACACATGGTTCTATGACTTTGCTGGTATCTGTAGTACAACATCATGCTCCTGACTATTAACTCTGGGTGCCAGATTTACTAAGGTTTGGAAAAGTGGAGATGTTGCCTATAGCAACCAATCAGATTCTAACACAGGTAGAACCAGAGGGTAGGGAGGGTCTGTTCGTGTCACAGAATGCCGGGACCCTTTACACATGGTTCTATGACTTCACTGGTATCTGTAGTACAACATCATTCTGCTGACTATTAACTCTGGGTGCCAGATTTACTAAGGTTTGGAAAAGTGGAGATCTTGCCTATAGCAACCAATCAGATTCTAACTCTCACTTTCTTTTTACATACTAGAGAGAATCTGATTGCTATGGGCAACATCTCCACTTTTCCAAACCCACAGCTTAGTAAATCTGGCCCTGGGTGTGATTTATGATCAGAATTATAACAGAACTTGCTGCTTCTTATTTGCTCTGCCCAGACCCAGATTTTTATCATGATAAGTGTCAAAGCAACAGTGCAAACACGGGAAGCCTTGCAGACAATTTTGGCTTTATTAAAATAGGTCCAGATCCAGATTTAATCAGAGGGACAGTTGTCAAAATTCTAAATCCAGAGGACCCAGCTCTATCCTGGCACTTGATCCAACTGTAGGGCCAGGGCGGGACAGAGCAAGCAGTGGAAACACTTCAGCTCTGTGTGTGAAGGCGGGGAGAAGGGGGGCTTCAGTCCTTATGTACAATCCATATTTCCGTCCTGTCCCCATTTTACATGGGAGCGGTGCGTAAAAAGCTGAAACTGTTGTAACAACCCTGAAATAAACAGGAACCATAACAAATACACTGATAAAGATGTAAAAGAAGAGCAAATACACAGAAAAAGACAGAAAACATTAACACACACACACAATACAAATACACACTGAATTCACACAAAACCTGGATCCATACAAAAATACCAAAATATTGAAAATAATTAAAAAGCCAGAAACCAAAGCAAATTCCAAATTTTCTCTCCTTATACTGCCTTACTATACATGATAAGTATATACTAATCTGTAACATGGAAAAGGAGTAATCGCACAGCAGAAGTGGAGCTAGGACAGAATGTTCTTTGCTGAAGTCACAGATGTCACACTGTTCTGTACGACCTACTTGAAATCAGAAGCTTATCTTATAATTGTGCATTCTATGACAGCTATAGACAGGGACTCTGAAGAAGGACTGAACCTGTAGCACATTCAAATAATTAT
>WWET01004010.1:89260-99649 GCA_011038615.1 Limnodynastes dumerilii | reverse complement strand
CACATAACATACAAGACAGGGTGCGCTCCATAGTGCAGTATTTAAAATACTTTAATTCAGGTCATGAAACAATTTCCACAAATTCACCGTACCAAAAGTGTCTTTCTAAATTGAGAATAGCCAGCACCACAACACATACAAGACAGGGTGCGCTCCATAGTGCAGTATTTAAAATACTTTAATTCAGGTCATGAAACAATTTCCACAAATTCACCGTACCAAAAGTGTCTTTCTAAATTGAGAGTAAAATAGCCAGCATAACAGGTCACACAGAGAATATCACCAGCTCATACACAAAGTGTGGTGCTTCAACGCAATCCATCCAAAGGCATCCAGAGGTATCTCCTGACAAAGTCCTTTGGATGAAACGTGTTGAGGAGGACCTGCACTTTGTGCATGAGCAGTTTCTATAGATGGGGGAAGTCTGACCGGACAACTTATGCTGGTGATATTCCCTGTGTGATCTGTTATGATGGCTATTTTACTCTCAATTTAGAGAGACACTTTTGGTACGTTGTTTAATGACCAGAATTTAAGATTTAGATGGTACGTACGTTCAGAGTTACATGCTGTAACATCTGCCACGTGCATGCGCAGAACTTGCAAAATAGCGTTACAACTCCAGCTATTGGACGTAGCTCTGCATCTGGCCCAATTAGTGTAACTGAAAAACATACTTTCCGAAAATTGCATATAAAATTTGACCAAGGAACAATTAAATTCTAGCTGACATTCCCTAGTATGTAATCGGAGAGTGAGATCTAAAATCTCATTGGCTGCTATGGACAACATTTTTTTTCTTTTTAGAAGGTTAGTAAATCTAGCCTAATGTTTTTTCATTGTAAAAGATGAATTTTAATCTGTAAAAACTGCATTAGAGGATTACACTGCAAATCTCCGCACAGCACTTTGTCCAGAGGAGACCAGATGACATTTCATTTATGTAGCAAAAAAATAAAAAAGGCAATTCTATTATATTATATAGGTAGTCACATGGAAGCCGTAATTATTTCTCCACATACCTGCAAGCCTTCGATGGCTAGTCTCAGGATGGAAGGGGTAAGTTTGGAGGCTTGTTTAAAGGAAAAATTGCTCCAGTCTATAATTAAAATAAATCCATGGATTTGAAGCTCTTGATCCTCAATTAGAATTTCTAGTGAAAGCAGAATCGCACGTAAGATGTCCACAAAAGAGTTCCTTAAAATGATATGAAAACAAATAATTAGTTAAAGAAGAAGTGATGCATTAAAGTAATTGGCATTTTAAAGGATTTGTAACTATAAGCAATTCCAAGCAATTCCACTATGCAATGATGGTTAAAGTGGTTGGTTTACTGTTTCCTGCTATTCTAATGATATGTTTTAAACTCATTCACTTCTAAAGTGCCATCTTAGTGGGTTTGGTAGGATATGTTGACAATCAAAATGTCGACAGGTCAAATTGCCGACAGTTAAGTATTATGGGCCGTATTAATAGATCCGTTGTTGCACAGAGTTCCGTGCGTATTTTTAGGGTCTAATGAATTGCGCATGCGTAGTAATTTTATTTACGCTATTTGCGTTGAATTTACGGAAGTCCATTAGGCACGTATGTGTGAATCGCACTTGGGGACATACAGTACGTGCGGATGGGCGTGGTTGAAATCCGTACGGACAAAGTTACGTAAAAGTGGGTGGGGAGAGGCATTTAAATGACATTTGAGGACGCGGTTAGTTACATACACACGTACGTATGTATTATACGCATGTAAACGCACATGCAGAGATAAAGGTGCCCTATGGGGGTGTAAGTCACCGAAAACCCATCTGTGTGAGGGGCGTGTCATGGGTGTTGCCTTGCAATGTGCGTGCGTATAATTGCGTACCTTAAACTAACGGATCTGTGAATACAGCTCTATGTTAGTATTTGTTTGAACATCCGTAAACTAAAGCAGGGTACACACTGGGGCTTTTCAGCAGATAATCTTTCCAATCACACAATCAAAAGACTGTTTCCACAGATATCTTACCACAAATCTCCTAATAGACACAGTGCACACTTGCAAAAAATGCAAAAGGTATCTTTCATCACTGATCTGGCATATTAGGAGCTCCAATAATGTCAAGTTTAAGGATTAGATGCCGCACTCATAAATAAAGTGACAGTTGCCACTACCAAGTAAAATGTATTTGTTATTAGAAAGAGGCTAGAGGAAGATTAAACTATTATCACTGGTTAATACCTATTAATCACATCCTCTGGTGCTACCTTTCCCCAATATTAAGCATAAAGAGAAAACAGAAAAAAGAAGGGGAAATTTAGGTGCACACACGCCCCTTTGGACAAACAGTAACTAGTTAATTAAAATACACAATTTAATTATTTAAAATTAAAAAGAAAGAAAATATCTGTATTTTACTGTTTGTTTATTAAATATTCATACTGGCTATGGAGTCAATTGTCACAAAAAAAGATAGCACACGTTGGCAACTAATGCCAGCTAAGTAATTAATAAAATAGAATATTATGATAGACAAGACAATATAAGTGATTAAAAACAAAGTGAGGGAATGGATAAGGTAGAAGCAGATTCTCAATATAGTAATTCAAATTATTCCAAAAAAACCTTCACAAAAGATAATACTTCACCACTAGCATGAGTAATTTAGATATATAGCTATTAATGGCTAATGGCTAACCCCATGTGTTGAAAACCCTAAGCCAAAACCTCATATTTAGAGGTAATAAGACTAATAATAGAGAAAGAACTGACAATAAAGATTAGATAGAGAATCAATTATCGAGTTCCCTCCAGAGAGCTAGATATCATATAATATCATGCTAATATGAGCTACAAAATTTCATAGCTGATTAAAATTAAATATGTAATGGTGGTCCATGTGAACATATTAAGCTTTCATATAGGGTAGATCACATAGGGTAGCCACGTGATTGTAAAGGAATATTATTTATCATACTGCTATGCTGTGGTAAAGAGTCCACCTACTGCCTGTCAGTAACGGCAGGGTGGCATAAAATAATGCGAACGGTCTAATAGAAAAGTGAAAGATTTAACACTGCAAACTAACAAATCCCTCGAGGACAATGCTGACGCTCTCAAGGCATCCTTCTCAGACATTTTCTTTCTTTTTAATTTAAAATAATTAAATTGTGTATTTTAATGAACTAGATACTGTTTGTTCAAAGGGGCGTGTGTGCACCTAAATTTCCCCTTCTGTTTTCTCTTTATATTAGGAGCTCCAAAAGATCAAGTCAAAAGATCATAGATGGTATCAAAAGATTTTTGAGCATCTTTGGACAGTACACACCGGTAAGATATCTGGTGCAACAGTCCTTTTGATTGTGTGACTGGAGAGATTATCTTACAAAAACCCCAGTGTGTACCCTGCCTTAATCATAGAGACAGCTTGTAACAAATATCAGAAATGTAATAATATATATGTAAAATATATATATATGAAAAACCATATGAAACTTACTTTTATTAGTATAAATTCAACAACTTTTTCCATTAATGGAATGTGTGAAATATTAAAAGTATTTCTTGCAAGAAATTGAGAATATATGGTACTGCATTTGACTTATATTTGACTTATATTTTGCTTTGATAATATTTTGTGGATACGAGCATAATGCATATCCCTCCTTGGGAAACTTTCCCTTTATTCCTGCAGACTCCATGCATAGTCATAGAAAAGGTTATAATGTAGCTGATGAAGCTCAGAATGAAGTTGCTATGGAGACCTATGTGCATATCGGCTACAAGGTGCTCATGTGGTTCAGAATTACCATTGCTCAGGGGTGAATACTGGGTGTAAAAGGTTCAGGGTCATTTCAGAGAAAAAAAAATATGCAACTGAGAATGCGCTGGGGAGAATATTTAAGAGATATTCTCCTTCATAGCAAAGGGTAATTTCAGACTTTCAATGATATGTTCCACTATATATATTGCACTGTACATTAGAGGAGCATTACAAACAGTACATAGAGTGACCAAAGCTATAGCACGATGCGAGCTACAGGGTCTGGTCATTTTATAAATCATTCCCATCAGTCCCTGCTCCATTGGAACTTACAGTCTACACACACACAAAATTTTGTCAGCAGCCAATTAACCTACTAACATGTTTTAGGAGTGTGGGAGGAAACCCACAGACAGAACATACAAACTCCACACAGATAAGACCTTGTCTGGGAATCGAACTCATGACCTCAGTGTTGTAAGGCAGAAGTGCCAATCACTTGAGTCACCATATTGCCCATACAAATCACACAGTAATCTAAATCGTAGTGGAGCATTCTAAAAATGGATCCTAACATTACAAATCATGTACATATGTACATAGGGTAGGGAGCAATCCAATATAAATAAAACCTTTAGTGAAAAATAACTAGTTAATTCATCAAAATATGGTTAAAATAAAATAATCTACTAGGTTGGACAATGTCTGATTAAGAATGATTGTCCCTGTCTTGGCCTGGAGACAGAGGGGAGCCCACGTATACTCATCTCAGGTCTCCAGTAACAGTTATCAGTGGTAAAAGGCAGATGAGTCAGGTACGCTGTTCTACAGTCTATACTCTCTGCTGGAGAGCTGTACCAGGCTGTGAATTATAACTGTCTCACGGCATGTGAACCGGTTCCAGAACCCAATCACTCCATTACTGATTCTTCCATACCACTGATTAACCAAAGTCTTTCTCCTTCCAAAGTATTGAGTTGCCCCCCTACTGTAACTTTTCATTTGTTTCCCTCTTAGACTAGGTGAGGACCAATCCCATCCTGCTGCCAGCACTGGAGTAAAAGATAACATATTACTAGTGTGTCCACAAGTCTGGGTAAAGCTGTTCATAGCCATTTCTTGATGTGTTTCACAGTATTTATCAAAGAGATGGTAATAAAAGTCTAAACAGAGAGGGGTTAATGTGAGAAGAGGCCCAACTCACCTCAGATATTTGTCCGGATTCACAATAGTTTTCGTCTTACGTAAATTGTTGTTTTAAGAATTGAGCTACTACGCATTTGTTTCACATTTTTTGCCCCTTGGGCTTTTCCATTTCTCAAAAAATTGACAGCAAGAGGTTATATAAGGGGCCAAATATTATGACCAAGCAGGTTTCTACAGCTCCTCAGACATCATCAACATACTGACCGGAGGACAGATTTTCACTCGACACAAGAATTCAGTACAATGTGGGGTTTTTGAGAACAATGAAATATATAAAAATGGGACTCATAGGACTTTGAACAATGCACTTATTCACATTAAACACCTTTCTAATCTCCCCAGCAGCACATTTACAAAAATAATCTTATCAGAACTGAAAGCAACAACATAAAGCATGCTGCTTGCCAACTGTTATCTTAAACAATAAGCATATTTACACAGAAATCACCGTCCAAGGGCTTCATTATCATAATGTAAAATATCGACCATTTACCTCTTGATAAAGTGTCTGGCATAAATATAATAATAATGACAGCCAAAGAATGTTCACCCTCTCCATCTGGATCGTGCTGTTTTAAATGACTGAGGGTGAAATAGTTAAATACTTTGAGTTAGGTGTAATAAATGAAACATTGGGCCTGATCCAGACCTACGCTCATAAAACGCTCATGTGCATAGTGTATTTAAGCCAGTGTACCTCCGATGCACTCCCCTTGGTCGTAAGCTCATTGCGTAGTTACGACGCTTAGCACACCCATATTGTATGATTTAAATGCCTCACCCCGCCCTCGGTGCGTATTTACGGATTTCGTATGGCAGGCACGCCCCCGCGAGCTTTGTTACAAGAATTTCTGAGCGTAACATCTTCCCCGCACATGCGCAGTAAGTACAAATGCCCGTTTTTACACTTACGCCCATCGTTAAAAACACAGCCGAGCGTAGGTCTGGATCAGGCCCATTGAAACTACAGGTAGTGCTAAAGATGAGATAAAATATAATGTATTAGCTTGCAGAAATAACTAAGGTCCCGATCCAGAATTCCGATTTTCATCTTCTTGGATCTCCTTGCAAAAGATTTTTAGGGACCAGAGGCACTGACATGAACCATCTCCCATTAATCAGGGCCTAACATAAGGCTAGAGCAGTAAGGATTAAAAGGGAACCTATAATGTACAATGGCTGCTGGTGCTGTGTTGTGTTCTGAATGGCTAGCATAGTCTCATCTGCTTGCACCATGTAAGATGAAATATCTTTTATATAAAGTGCCCTTTATATGTCCGAGCCTGGTATCCTTTAAGAAATTTGTTTGCTTCTAGCTGAAAGAAAATGTTTGTGTTAAAATGACAATAAAGGATTTATGGGTGTGTGTGTCTGGTCCCAAACACCAGACCCAAATTCCTCGTGTGAAGGTGAAAAATGGGATCCTTCTGTAGAGCCTATGGAAGACACAGAATACACAAATCTGAAATGACCTTTTCAAGCATGGGAAAGGAGGTGGGAGCAAAAGTGCCTTTAAAATGCCTGATATGAGATTATAGTATTGTTCATTTCTTGGGATCTCTGTTTTACTAGTGTGGGACTTTACCAGCCTCTTGCCAGTCCCAGCACAGAAAGTATCCTTTGTGTAAGTGAGCTCTTTCTGCACCTTTTTATGTTATAAAAAACTGTTTGCAATATATTGTGTCATTTTATCATTTTTGTACAATAAGCCTTGTCATTTATTTTCATATTACATATCAATGAATAAGTTCATGTCTCTGTGTTCTTAAAAATTACGTGTCAGATCAGCTTGGTTCTTAATTGCTAAATAGCATTAAGAGAAGAGATCTTTCTGAGTTTATGATAATTCTGATAAAAGTACATTGTGTTAGATTAGTTTAAATGAGGGACTGAAGGCCTCTGGAGACATTTTGCATGCTGCCTGAATAAAGGTTGGTGGTGACTGAGACAGGTAATGAGTAGTGTGTAAAGTAAATGGAGGGAATTAGTCAGGGCCACCCTTAGCAGTGGTGGCCTCCTCAGGGTCTCTCCCCCACACTTCTTCCAAGTGCTGCAAATCCTCTGTACAGAACTTCAGCAAAATTTAGAGTCTGAATCTGGCCCACAAAAATTAATGCTTGATGTCTGCACTAGGTGGAACCCAAATTAGGATCTACCTATTCAACCTGTAGATGTTCAATAGAGCAAGGGTCAGGACCCCCTCAGTTATATATATATATATCAACTCTTGCAATTAACCAACAACTAACCATGACATTCTACCTTTAAGATTTGTTAAGATTTGTTACATAAATATATATGGAAACATTAGGGCTAGGAATTACATCTTATCTACAATGTTTCAGAAACTATTCCATAAATACATATATTATCCTAAAGATAGCAAAAAAAGGAGAGGGAGATATATGTCTTTAGCAAATGACTAACAGTTAAAGTCCGTCAAAATGGCGGGCCGTGGCACGCTTTCCTCACACACACCACCTGCGGTCACCCTTCACCTGCCACTTGCCAGTGTGATATTTGTGTGTTTTGCATGTGTGACAGGAGCAATACATGGTGTATATTACATAAATATGATAGACATGTGCCTTGATACAGTAGCAGTTTGAAAGGACCATATGACACAGATATGACAGGTTTGCATATAAGGCAGCAGCTGCATAAGTGAGGGGAGGTGGCACACAGTGATTGGCATGCTACACCTGTCATAGACCCTGCCTCAGTGCTGACACTGCATAAAACATTTCACAGCATCTGTAGCGCCAGGGAGGGGGGTGCTACACACACCTACAGGAGACCTGAGGAGGTCAGGGCAGATGTCTCACTCTTGTCTCCACCAACCTTAAAAAACCTCGACCCCACTTCACCCTCCAACTATTGATTCAGCTCCCTTCTTCCCTTCGCCTCCAAGCTGCTTGAACGGCTTAGTTACAATTGGTACCTCACCGACAACACCATTCTGGACCCTTTTCAATCTGGGTTCCAGCCCCTCCACTCCACCGAAACTGCCCTAAGGTCAGAAAGAATCCTCTCTGCCAAATCTGAGGTCCACTTCTCCCTTCTTATCCTCCTGGATCTATTAGCAGCCTTTAACACTGTTGATCGCGCTCTCCTGCTCCACACCCTTAACTCTCTCATCCTTTCTGGCACTGTCCACTCCTGGTTCTTCTACTATCTCTTGGATCGCTCCTTCTCTGTCTCCACCCCTAGATACTCCTCCCCTACCACTCCTGTTCATGTTGGTGTTCCCCAGGGCTCAGTTCCTGGTCCTCTTCTCTTCTCGCTCTACACCTCCTCTCTGTGTGACCTCATCAGCTCCTTCGGCTTCCACTAACACCTCTATGCCAATAACACTCAAATCTATCTTTCCTCCCTTGACCTCTCTCATGTCCAAAGAATCATATTGCCTCTCGGCCATCTTCCCGTGGATGTCCCAGCGCTTTCTCAAGCTTGACATGGACAAAACTGAAATCGTAGTCTTCCCTCCTTCACATATCCCCTCTACCCCAGTGGTGCACAGGGGGGGTTCCTGGTAGCCCTGTACTAGAATATCCCCCCACCTTAATGAATTTAAAGTAAAAAAAAATCTTAAAAACAGAAAACTTGAAAAAGGGCTGTGGCATCGTGGGTATCGGTTATAGGGTAAGGCTTCGTGGGTCAGGGTTTAAAAAGGGGTGTGCCTTCATGTGAAATTCTTCAACTTTGCTACAGAGCTGGAAACAGTATATATATGTATAAGTATATGTATGTATATAGTATGTATGCTGCTCAGCACTCCATGTTCAGTAATATGTCTTGCCTGGGTGCTCTTGCAGGAAACAATGTTCAAAATAGCAAAATGTTTTTTTATACATACATCTGTTTCCCCTGAAGAAAGTCCTTAAGGGGACTGAAACATCGGGAACTACCATGCCCCCCAGGGGTCATTCATAAAAAAAGTTATTTTTCATGGAGTCCTTCACTATTTTATAAATATAAGAAATGTATAGTATTGCTTTGCTCTACTACACTACACAGTGTGCTACTATACTAGTATATACTATATGCTTTATATAGTGTGCCATTCCCACCAAAGCCTCATTTATACCCCATATAGTATAGTATGTGCCATAGCTAGACACCTAATATATCACCACATTTACTTAATGTAGTGTGCTATGTCCAGCACCTTAATATACTCCAATAGTATTAGGTGCATTGGAAACCCCCTTTCAAGATCCTGTGTTTACCATTGTACCCCTAAGGTCTTCATTACTATTGGCTACTCCATCATCTCCTCCTAAGCCAGCTGCCTGGGCATCATCCCTGACTCCTCACTTTCCTTCACCCCCTTCATTCGTTCCCTCTCACTGCCACAGATGCCACTTAAACACTTGTTCACTCTCTCATTATCTCTCGTCTTGACTACTGCAACATTCTGCTCTCCAACTTCCCTCTGGTCCATCTTGCTCCCCTACAATACATACTACATGCCACAGCCAGACTAATCTTCCTCTCCAACGCACTGCCTCCATCTCCCCTCTCTGTCTAGCTTTACACTGGCTTCCTGTCCTCTCTTCAAGCTCCTCATCACAACTTACAAGGTTCTCTCTTCCTCCACCGCGCCCTACCTCTCCTCCCTTATCTCCATCCACACTCCCGCTCGACCCCTCCGCTCTGCTGGTGACTGGCGCATTGACTCCAACCTAATAACTGCCTCTCACTCCCGCATTCAGGACTTTTCCCAGGCCACCCCTCTGCACTGAAACAACCTATCACAACCTATAAAGCAATCCAACACCCTTCAATGCTTCAAACACTCCCTCAAAACCCACTTCTTTAGGCTAGCTTATCCTTCCTCCAACCAAGCTTACCTGCCCTCCCCATCTTCACCACTGTGTCTCCTGTTTGTTCAGACCCTCCCACTTAGCATGTTAGCTCTTATGAGCAAGACCCACCTCCCTCCAGTCACCACCCCTTTACCCTGTCTTCATCACTTCCCACTTTTTTCTCTCTACTGTCTACGTCTCTCACTATTTTTGAACTGTATTTTATATTTGACTTGTACTTGTATTGTATTCCTTATTTACACGAATTTGTACCATGTCTGTTAATTGTATTGTATATGTAACTATTGCCTTTCTATGGCACATACCGTGTGGCATCTTATAAATAAACGTTATTAATACTAATAATATTGGATGAGATTTCTCCATGAGTCAAAGAGTGGAAGCAGCCAATGCAGGGAGAGGAGAGACAGGGATTGCCAGCTGCATTGCTTCCCCCACCACAGCAGCCATATACCGGGGTGCCATGGCAATGGTTATTGCCTTTGATGGGCTCACTCCCCTGCTACCTAACAACAGGGACTGGATGCTATATACACATGGTGTCTTCTCCAGAGGCAGGCTAAACTGCACATTTGTTTAATGGTAAGAAGCAGTGCTATCCATATATATAT